>JAHZNE010008398.1:0-12639 GCA_027744055.1 Callyntrura sp. NNG-2020
TGTCTTCACACATGAATGACTGCTTGCCCATGCCATTCCAGAACTTTCCTTTGTATCTCAGGCATGAAGTGGGAGTAGGAGGATAGGATACCAAGTGGAAGTGGGACTTAAACTTTTGCAATGTTTTGCAATCTAAAACTTGTGGAGTGGTTGTTGAAACACATCCTGTTAAATAGAAAGGGTGATGATATGGACACTGTTGGTAAGACTGAGGCATCTGTGTAATAAGAGTGCTTCTCATAAAGAAAGTGGCTTGTTTGCTCATGGGCATGTGTCATATATTACTATGTTCCTAGTGAAATGAAGAGTGACACCGGAAAAAGGAACGCTTAATCCGAAACGACATATCATCTCAATGTTTTTGCCTGCTGCGTGATGTTTCAAGGTTGTCGTCGTTCAGAGAAAATTGCATCAGGCATCTTGTGGGAATCAACAAAATTTTAGTTATATTGGAAAGCAAGAAAGTTTGAAAATTTACAAAATATTGTGTTATAACTTAAAAGAAATGCAATACAAAGGTATAAGTTTTTTCAAGTAAGTATATTACGTAATAACAAAAGACGGTACATCGAGATATCAGGCGGAGGCGGAACACACTCTTTCATTTTGTATATTTCATGTATTCATTTAATATCCGGATATAATTTCATTCTTAAGTTTGAATATTTTTTATGTGATGTTCTATCTTTCCACATCCAGAATATTTAACCAACATTCGTTAACTAGTACGTATGGTGGTTATATTACGTTGTATTGTACTCCACGTAGCTATCGGTATGATTTATGCCAATGTTCATGTTTTGTGCGAATCATGCAAACGCATTGCCAGAATTTGTTTCAATTTGAAACAGTTTGAAAGATGTAACAATATGTAGGTCAAATGGAACACTTGTACATTTCAAGTTAAAATTTATTTAAAAAAAACGAGGGAAAAGTAACAAGACGAACAAAAACACAACGTCTACCGCACTGCAGAAAACGCCCTGTTGTCAGTAACATAATAACAAAGTGTAAAAACATAATACAACAACATTTTGTAACAATGTAGTAATAATAATGACCAGTAACAACAACAATTTGTTTCGTAACCGACAAAGAAAGCCGAAAAAACATTGTTTGCATCATGCATACTTTGCATTTAGTACCTTTCTAGTTTTCTCGTCGAAATGTGTACCTTCCCGTCACCTTACACACACTATAACAAGAAAGGCAGGAAGAATGGCCGACTTGTAATTTCCTTGCTGCACATTCTACATAATTACATTATACACTCGTTTTCTTGTATGCGCAAATAATATTCTTGCTAACGACAAAAGTACCCTATACAATTTACAGAGAAAACTAGAGCACATTCATGCAAATATCCTCCAGTCAAGTTGTTTAGTGTTTTCCTATTTTGCACTCCTTCATACGGGTGAATACATTATAAAAACTCACAAAGGGATTTGCTCACTGCTCCAGATGGAGGCTCATTCAGAAAATGGGAGAAAGGAGGGTGTGTATTTTGGCCTTGTCAGAACTTCTCTATTCAAGCTCAACAACCTCATTTCATAAGCATGGCCACAATAAATTATGAGACAATGGACTATTTATCATTACGAATCAAGTAAAGCACGACATTACGTTTTCTTGTATTTTATCCTGCATCTCCTGGATGGAAGTGTTCTGTTCCTGATTCTGCGGAACATTTTGGCAAATTTAAATTCATTAGAAATTATCTTGCTCCAATCAAATGAAGCAAGAGCGCTGTAAAAAATATACGGGGAATGGCTTATACAGCCACTACACACTACACTAAAGTACACCTATTCCTGAAACCAGCTCAGGAAAAAATTTATCACCCATAAAAATAACATCATTGCTTAAAACATACGTTACACAACCATTGCATTACTTCTAGCAAACGGAAAGAGAAAAAGAGAGGGAGCGACAAGGAAAAAAGGTGATTCTACAGAAACCACTTTCTTGAGAACAAATCCATTTTTTGTCCCTTTTCTAGATAGACCTGGGAGAAAAGTTTCGGCATTGGGATTTATTTACTACTACAACAATTATGCTGCAAGACTACGTTCAGCTATTTACCGTTAAGTAACATCATTAGGAAGTATTTAGATGAGAAGAACTCGTTGATGAACTCATCCTATCATGACTGGAATAATAATCATTTTCCTTTAAGGCATTACGTTCTTCTTTGGAAAATGACAATTTTCCTGCTGCCGTTACACTTTCTTTGCCGTCATCAATACTACCACTACCATAGCTGGTGGTCATTCCCGTAGTACTTTCACTAGATCTTTTATCAATGGACCCATCTCCATCAAGCTTTAATTCACTCTGTTGACTTACTTGCCTGCCTTTGGCAACTACAACATGGGGACATTCGTACCTGGACTCGTGAACACAAATATCCCCATTGAAAATGTACTCGTCTTGGCATCTCAGCTCGGTTTTCTCCCCTCCGATGCAGTAATAGTACTTTTTGCAATTGCTCTCTTCATCCTGATAAAAGCCATTGGATTTCATAGAGCATGTAGTATCTATTGCAGCTGCTTCTGTGGAGCTCCCCTCGTCCCTACTCTTTTCATTCACGGTGGTTGCTTGCATTGCTCCTTGTGCTATTTCCTTCTTGTTTAGTGGTACATTGGTCGGGCTACTGCTGGCAGGAACGCATTTATCTTTCACAAAGATTTTTCCAGAATCACACTGGAGCTCAATAACTTTGGCTTTCTGAAAACAGTAAAAGTATTTGCCAATATTTATCCGACTATTAGCTGCATAGTATCCATTTGATTTGTTTTCGCAATCATTACTGATGCGATGTCCATCTGAGCGGGTAGTAGGACAAACGTAGTCATTTTCACATCGCTTTCCATTAAATTTCAATCCGATCGGGCAGATATAAGTAACTTGATAGCCGGCCGCACAGAAATAGTAGCTAGTACAACCTGATAGTAGGTTTTGGTAGTAACCATCTGCCTTTCCAAAACAACTGTCGTCGTTTTCTTCGCTGCTGGTGTTGCTGCTATCATCGTTTTGGCTCCGAATAATGCTGTCAGACGTTTCTTGTTGTTGTTGTCGTTGATGATAATGTTTACTACGTGCTGTTGCCGTTGCTGGTGGAGCGGTCGAGGTCGTGGCTGTTATTTCTGCAGAACCAATTCTCGCGGAAATAAAAATATCTTTCTCATCATCAACCAAAGCCTGGTTCTGCGATGGCTTAGTGAGCCCTCCTAACTGGAATAATGACGCGAGTGGCTGCTGCTGGTGCTGTTGCTGCTTTTTAGAAATGGAACTTGATCTCCCGCCACTAAGGAGTCCATTTCTGGGACTTGCGATGAAGGAATGCGATGCTGCTGTGTCTAGTTCCGCTGCTGGATGATTGTCATCATATAGTCCGTGGTAGGATACTTTATGCTCATTACTGTTGTTTGGGGAAGGATGCGCTTCGATGATACAACCCACGCGTACTACTAAAACTAAAATAAAAATCGACAATGACACCGATATTAAATTACCTGTTATATAGAGAGTGCATAGGAGCATCATTATATTCGCAACCTGTTCTAAATATTATATAGTCTATCGCATGCTTTTGCGTATTTCATCTCAGTCTTTTCTATCGGCGGTTAGTCTTTTATGCGGCTGCAACACCAATGAAACCAGGCAGTTAGCTCGATTGAGTATCTCAATTCGCAGCATATTGCGATGAATCTTTTTGACCCAATTTTTTGTCGGTTAGGTCATCGACGTAATATAAAATGCTATGACGCAAAGAAAAACTTTTAAAAAGGGCAGAAATCGGGTTTTCTTACTTGGACCGGATTCACTCTTTAATTCCACCTTGCGTCAAAACTTTTTAATTTAAGCTACAGCTGGTGCAAATTAATGGTTTTGACGGGTTTTACGGATTCTTACATGAAATAATCCTGCGCATAGTGTGCAGTAAAGGATTCTACTGCAAATATTATGACAATAATATATGGTACTGTGGGAGTGCGAATTTGCTAATTGCATATAACATTCCAAGTACTTCCAACCAACACGAACTCAACAACAGTTTGCCAAAAGAACTTGCTAATGAGGGCAACGTGAAAGGCTGAAGACAGAGACAGCAAACACGATGTGCACTGAAAGTACAAATACCCCAATAATTTTCACATATGCGTTAGCTGTGTGCAGTGTGCAGACGGATGAAAATAATACATAATACATTTGATATAAAGACAGCTCTGTAATCTTATTGTACGACAGCAGTATTGTGATATGATTCATATAAAACGATTTACAGCCGTTATAGAAAATAAATTCTAAACAAAAGGCAGCTCAAGATAGCATCATTACGGATACAGTCCGCACACGAATGAAAGGACGCCAGAAAGTTCATTACCTGACGTGAATGTTATAGTAGAAATGAAATATGTGAAAAAATTCGGCACGCGAACATGAAATGATGGAGATGAGTGGTGCATGAGTACGGCACCCTATACCGCTACAAGTCATTCCATCATCATCATAAAGTAAAAAATATTATATGCATACCTTTATACCTAGCTATACCTGAGGAGTATTCGTCAATGTGTGTGAGCCGACCGACTAGTAAACGTTCAAGTGCATCATCATTATCGTCTTAATCAGTTGTTCGTGTTGTTTTTATTATTATTTTATGCTTGATTACAACAAAAGATCCTTCTTGCTTTTCACTACCACACAATATCATGTTTATGAACGTTATTGCTACTGTCGATCCGTGTGTATGTTAATCCAATCAAAGTATGTGGATACAACAAAATTATCCCCGTCGATCTTCCAATGTTTACTGGTGTCTAAAAAATTGTTTCACTGATGTACAAAAATGAAAACGCTCAAGTGGACAACAGTCAAAACTAGTTAACCTACGTCAAGGATCTAGTGCTCATGATTATACTCTTAAGTAGGTGCAATACAATAAAATTTATTTTATTAAATAGTAATGGTTTCCAACTGACAAGGAACACGGATTCGGTAGGATAAGTCATGTTGTCTCTGAACCATTATTATTTATCACCCTTTTACGTAATCTAATCATCGCCACTACTACTACTACTACTACTACTACCGCACCACTATCAACAGCAAGTCAAATAAGAAGAGGACTTCAATAAAGGTAATGTTGGTCATGGATCAAGAAGTAAAAAACGTACAATTTGTTGAGCATTATGACCATTTTCACGATATGTAAACCTCAATTTCAATACCGTGAACAATGCTTGACTTTGAATTTTTCTCTATAGGATGTATGTCGTCGTGTAGAACATTGTGATCGTGACTTGACAGCAAAACACAAGAAAAAACTTATTATGAGAAAAGTGAAGTACACACGGTACACGATTATAGGGACGACGGCGTACAACACGAAAATATAAAAAATGGTATAATATAATGTAATATCATGTGAAAAAGAACTTTTTTATTATTTCGTTTTTGATGGAGGCATTAGTATATATAGTTGTACAAGCGGTGGTTAGTGTAATGGCATAGCACCTTCACCACCAACAACCACCACCATCATATCGTCATTACAATCAGCTTCAACTCTTTCCGCAACACCACTACTACTGTTGCTGATACTACGTTGCGACAACTAAAGCTTTCTGGAAAAAGCTTTTGTAATAAATAAAATTAAAATAAGTTACTCTTAGGTGAGCATTCCTAAATAAAAATCCCATATCCGGGTTCACCTTTCTGTTTTACGTTCGTTAAGTTTCACACATTGTGGTCAGTTTGCAGAAGAAAAAAATCTATATTCTTGATGAAGATGATACGATAATGGTTATTATGTAGCGATAAGATTGGAATTCTAACAGTTCTTGCTCACGGTGCGATGCGATGGTCTCACTTTTTGGCGAGTGTCTGCTGCAATGCGAAAATGGGGGAATGTAAAAGTAAATTGGCAAATATTATGTCAGCGTTTCACAGCAAGACCATTAGTGGACGACATCAAGGAGACCAAGACAGCAGATGAAATTCTAGACGAGGGAAATTTCCCAGTGGCTCGGTTGAAAAAAAATCGGTTGATAACATAATGAGTAGGCAGTACTTCCATAGGATATATATTGTGTGTGTATGTATTGTCTGGGTCTCTCCGCGCAACTAATTATTTCAGCAACTAATTGACTTTAGACAGGAGATTAAAGACATCACACGTTTTTACGAGGAAAAAACTACCTCGCCACCAAATACTGCTCCTGGGCAGTTACAAAATACGACCTCTCCGTCTCCCCCTCTCTCAATTTTTTGCGGTAATTCGTAAAGACAATAACATACTCGTTCTTTACGCGTGACACCACCAAGTCTTGCGCCATGTACATCTTCACTAGCACAACATCAAACATTACTTTTATTATTATCGCATCGTGTGATCGAAACCAATTGAATGTTCCATAAATTTCTGTCGTTTTTACATTATAGAAAATATTATTATTATGCATGTTTTGGATGGAGAATGATAAAAACAAAAAACACTTTCCGGATGTTGAGTTTTCTCCTTCTGTCAATACAAATAGCACAGATACGTAAATTACCTCATTAAAATTCCTTTTGCAAAGTCGCAAAAAATTCATCTTCAAAAATGTTGCAACTTCTACGTTCTTGGCAAAAATTATCATTGCCAGCATAATAGAATAAAATATAATATGAGATGAGTAAGTAGAGACGTGATTTTGCATCTCAGACAGAGTAATAATCATAATCATAATAATCTCAAAGATTCATTCCCTGCAGTAGTGATTTTCCAAACCGTATCGCATGTATACTGGGTAAGTGTAGGCCTCTCTCTCACTTTGAGTACTATTTTATAACGTTGTTTTTGTCGACGGCTATGACATCAACTTGAATGACTATATTTATGCTTAACGTGCACAATTCTTACAAAATTGCATGTCATTTTCGCTGTGAGAAATACATCACGTCATGTCAAAATCGTAATCAATGCCGGATGCGTATAGGCAAACATAAATAACTTTTTTTACAGAATAAGTCTCACAATGCCCACCAGTTTCAGCTAAAAATTTGCATATTAATTCGATACAATCGTCAAGCAGCATTTCTACAGACAAAACGAGCTAATAAGTATATACGTGGTATTATAGGTACAAAAGCAAGTACTTATAGTGAAATCTAGAAGGACATCAACTCCATTATTCCCACTATCAGGGAAGATCTACCAAGAGATTCCTCTTTGGTCGTCCCCCTCCTAGCAGTTCAGCAGGTTTTTCTTTGGGTCATTTTACCTAAAAACCAGACATAAAATAACGCAACTTGCGTCTTTGCGAAAACTTATGATGACTTGTTTTCTGCAAAACACAATTGCCGCCACTACCACTAATGGTTATCCTTTTATATTTATTATATCCTAATGTCTTGGATATTACGAGCTGCCACATCATAAATGTCTTATACATCTCCGTTTTAAGGGGCCACAGGCTTGTATTCAAAGAGACATTTCAAGAGATTTAATATATACCTAATGCCATCGTCTTTGACAAAAAGCCTTTCACTTTACTGGTCATAATCTGGACCTGCTCCATTTCTGTCATCGAAATAAGATGGAATGAAAAAAGGGGACGTAAACAAAGAGCATCACTTACAAGCTGTTATACAGTCCTAGTGTTACAGGGTGACTTAAAATCTCTTAACGCCCCAATACAGATTTTATATAAACAACCTGCCACTCTGAAAACGTATACATGGACTCATCCGGGGAAATTCATTACTTTTCAAGATAAATCTCTTAGAAGGACACTTGTAAGCTTCAACCATGCTTTCAATTTCAAGGAATAGTACATCAGTGCAGGTTCTAACGTGCGCTCCCATGTGCAATGAAGGATTACATAATGACAATGACTAACTGCTTGTGTCTACAAGACGACAACGGGATTTCCTACATCCAAATCCAATCTCGTACTCTTGTTACCACTGATGTCAAACGGACAAGCAAGTACAAGGGAAAAAACCTGACACCAACAAGTATAGTGGACAGCTATCTATGATCTGCATAAATCTCTCTCACTGTCGCAAATCTCCCAGATGATGCATGGGGAATGCGTGTACCAAGGCATAACCATATATGAATGGCCATAAATGCCACTATTTGCATAACATTATGAAATGGATGTATGGGTGTCAATACAAGCTGAAAGTTAATATGTTCATACTACCATTATAGGACTATGTATGCAAATTGTTTGCAAATCTTTCACAAAAACCCAGATATTTGTCTTCTGCCGTGTTATTTGTAAAAGGGTTGCACACTTGCATGTCAAAAGACAAAATTGAAACACTAACTCACTGTTTTCCTGCTTCTATCATCAATCACATGCAGGACACAGAAATGTGTTGCTGATGAATAGTAAAAATGCAACAAACTACATCACATAGGGCGGATTATATGGGAATAATAATAAAATGAACAACAGCATAGTAGATTATACACTATATGCAGTCTCATCGCAGTAAGCAAACAATGGTGGAGCCCCAACAATTTTTATACTTATCGTTTCAGAATATACTTATACTTACTCCAGAATAAATTGTTTTCACAAAAACATTGATAAGTCTTTGTTTTGATGCGCCACTGATAGATGACAAATGTTCATTTTTATAACTTTATGAAGCACCAGAATCTCTGCTTGAGTTTCGTGATTTTAAGAAATCGCAGATTGCATTATTATCGAGGTAATATTTTGATTATAAAATATCACTTAATCAAGACAGGAAAAAATTGTTTTACGTAAAAACGTCTGTGTTGTTAACGATTTGTGCATAATTTCTGCAATGGACTTTAGCCAATCTACACATCCGGTTGAGATTTTTTACAGGAGGTTAATTAAAATACATTGTCACCTGTCAGAAACAATAACATTTTTCATTTTGACAGAAGCGCATTGCTTACGCCTATATGCGTTATTGCTTATTACATTTGTTCATAACTGCAAAAAATGCTGCAGCACTGGAGTGGAGACAAAAAATTAAACAATAGGTTGATTATGCCGAAAAGATGATGAGGAGAAGACTCGATCTGAGCAAAAAATAGACAAGCTCTTCTTGTCCTTTCCAGCATGTACGTACTATGTACACAGACATACGCATGTGGACTCGAGCAGCATGGGGTATTAATGGATTTTACTTTTTTGCATAATAACCATTATAATAGATTGAGTAATAAATATTTTGGCCTGCTGCATAGGCTTCTGGTTCTAGTTTGGTCTTTGCAACCTACTGATAAAATGAATGAAGACGTCATAAACACAGCTACACTTCTCTACTCTTCCAAAACAGGAGGTACATACATGAAATGGACACTGCCCTTTTCCTTTGGATTTTCTGCCAGCGCGTGGACAATAATTCCGTTAGTGCGTACAGTTTCATTTTATGCAGTAGGCCGAGTTGGCATTGGCCGTATGTATTTTTGGATCTATATTACTGAATTAATTCACGTCTGAACACAGGGTATATTTATATTTACAGGGATAAAACAGTTCACTATTCTACCTGAAGTCAATGCTGAGGCTATTGGCGGTGATGAGTTGGTCATCCCTTTTGCAACGTTTATGTAAATACCAACAATGCCTAATTATATTCATAACAAATCAGGGAAGGGGCTCACGTAAAAAAGCATATTGGAGGACTTCAGAGTTCAGAGGGTCATCATGCAATTTGAAAATATAATCTTCAAATTTTATAATGACTCGGTCAAAATAAATCATAAGATTGAGTTGCATACCTGACATTAAAGTTTACTTTTTGTATGAATAATTAAAAAATACTGAAATGCCTAACTTTTTGATTTTCACATGATTTAACTTAATTGAGTTGACTACTGAATTGAATTGAATAGTATTTTGACTAATGAGACACTGGTAGAATGTAAACGTAAATAGAAGTAAGTTTATGCCATGTAGTTTAATATAAACAAAAATAACAATCTTACCTGTGATCCAAAGAGATGAATTCACAATTTGCAGAACTGTCAATCTTGACATTATTACTTTTAATTATTTTCTCAGTAAAACCCGTTATTATTGAACACAGGCTGCAATCAGAATAATTATTACTTTACACTAAAGTTTAAAACCATTAATTTTAACGATACTTGATCAACGTAAACGCACTTGGGAAAACGGATTATTTTCCAAGATGACCCAGCAGAGTCGCTAGCAAAATTAACCAAACCCTTCAACTGCGGGCAAGCTTTTATATAAGAAATAAAACGGTTATCGATGGTGCTCAAATCTATCATTTCATAGCAATCGTCCATCTCTCTCTCTCTCTCTTTTAGCAGCGTACACGTCAAAGCAACAAAGGAATCTTGCATATGCATTCATAACAATAACACAATACATACACAATACAACAGATATACCCTGTTATTTTGACTTTTCTTCTGATTTTCAAACTTCGTGATTCACCACATAAGAGCCGAAATTTGTAAGCATTTCTTACGTATTATATATACACAAAATGATTGTCCTTAGCACACCGCATGTAAATAGCCATTTCTGTTTTGTTTACAAGGTAGAATCAAAAGGAGCATGATGACGGAGATGATAAAAACCATGCACAGCACAGCGCTGCGTTGTCTTGTATGTGTATTAAATCCGACACTATCAACGTTCAGATTACAATAATGATAGGACAAAAGTGTGATAAAATGTACGAGTTAGAATAGGTACGTAGTCGTCCAAATGCATGCTAAGACGATATATATAACGATGTGACAGACAGGCAGCTAAACAAGGTGTAGAATAGCAACTTACGGTATAGAAATAAAGTAAATCGTCTTTTTACTGATGATGACAAGAAGTACACCACACTGTATTCATCTAATAACCATTATCATCAAATCAGCGCGCATTCAATCATCCCTGGCGGTCTGGCCATTGCATGTCATTAGATTATTAGATTCAGTTAGGTAGGTTTGTACGAGAGATTGTATTACCATTTATATAATATTAGTGTGTATTGACCGACGACCTTCGCATTTTCGTACTTGAATTTTGCCTTATAGGATGTTCTTAATCAGTTATATAAATTATTAGAGTCGCGTCTCCGACAGACAACTACCACTTCTCAAAAAAAAGAGTTAAAATGCTTATTCAATATCTGCTACGCAAAAGCCGTGGTAGTAACACATTAGTATATATAAGAGAGCAGCAACAACGTACTTCGCATTTTGGGATCTGATATGTTTGTTTATGCAGATCTAGATTTCTGGAATATCCCTTCTTGTTGCATGACGTATGAAAATCCAGATTTTTGATAAACAGAAAGCCACAAGAACAGCACAGTCATGAAAATCGTCATGATTTATATTACGTGCTGTTTTAAGATGAACTCATCCTGTTTTTGTTGAGTAGATTAACCCCTGTTTTTTATCCCTTGCAATAGAGTGATCATCAAGAACGATGACGTGAGCGTTGGTAATGCCATATGCTGGGATAGACGATATACAAATTCTTCATTGATTAACAGTTAAGCAACATCGTTATAAATTAGTGATGATAACAACAGGAAATCTTTTTGTAAGGCATGCGAATTGTTATTCTATTTTACTACTTCTTGTTATTGTTGTAGCGGTTTTTCATCGATACATTTGCATTTTTGGGGTCTATTATCAACAATTTTGGAGACTTTTCCAAGAAAGTTGTATTTGTACCCAATACAAACACAGTAGACAAATCACGAAATCGCTAATATGTTTCAATGCAATTAACACCAACAATAGAGTGCGATAAACAACTTTGAAGCATAAAGCAAAACCATGCGTTTTCTATGAAATACATACAAAACCATTGTACATCTTCATCGTCTACTGAAGTTCTTGGAAAAATATGAAAGGGAGCATAAATGCTGACGCTGACCAAGAATGTCGAGCTGAAGCATTTTTCCATGCATTACATATAAAGCATATAAAGCATGCATGCATTTGTTTGCATGCATATAAAGCATATGAAGCACA
Source organism: Callyntrura sp. NNG-2020 (assembly GCA_027744055.1). NCBI lineage: Eukaryota > Metazoa > Arthropoda > Collembola > Entomobryomorpha > Paronellidae > Callyntrura > Callyntrura sp. NNG-2020. The sequence goes on from JAHZNE010008398.1 coordinate 11,996, forward strand.
GCGTTTGTAATAACATTTATTTCGACTTTAAATCAGTAGATGTTGTTTTGTGTACTTCTAGGAAGTATTTCCGGCGAAGCACAAAAAATATAAAAAGACCACCATCTGGCAACGTCAAGCAAAAGAAAGTTTGACATTAGAGACATGTCAGTGACAAGTTATGTTATAATTATAGAGTAAACGTTTATGCATGCTGAAATTGCTGAATCAAGCTTATAAGCAACTACTTATGCACAAAAAATTGCAAATCATGCATTAAAATACGCAAATCATGCAATATATACAAGACAATTTACAATAAAATATAGGGAGAAAATCATTTTTAACTATATATGCATGTATTTATCGAACAAAATGATCAAATGCGACATTTTAAGCCGAGCGCTCTCACTGTATTTTTAAAATGACATACGAAGCATGAAATATGCAATATGAAATATTTTATTGTAAGCTGTTGCCCATTTTATTAGATACACTGTAGTGTATCTATTGGAATCGTTGTGAGTGCAGTGATGGGCAGGTAGAAACCACTCCACTCGCACTCCCACTCTTCATGAGGTCACCCTCAACCACTCACTCCACTCACCACTCATGCCTTAAAAAGTATTACCACTCCACACCACTCACCACTCATTCCTAAAAAA
>JAHZNE010008399.1:0-16198 GCA_027744055.1 Callyntrura sp. NNG-2020
CATTTATACATTGTAGAAAGCATTCTAGTGCTCCAAAATAGACTTTTTAAAATTCAAGGTCTTCGTGGTTGATAAATGAATTTGTCATATGGCCTACGCGGATTAATGTTGTTGAAATGACGCAGAACCGTCGTGTTCTTCAAGGGATTGCATTATGGTCAAAGCGGTCAACATTCCGTAGAATGCCTTGTTTAACCTTGAAAATTTCCTACAATAACATGCCCACCAGAAAGAGTAAGCCGTTATGTTGAAGGTCTGTGGCATCTTACCTCTTTAAAATAACGTCACCGCACTATTTCAATTACTGATAAAACAACATGAAATTACTTGAGATAATGCGAATATACAGGACGTGACGTTCAAAACAAGGACAGTCTGAAGATTACCCTGCTTTCACCGTCCTATTTCCTTTTCCTACACAGCGGACAACACTTTTTGACAATTTTATCCTCCAAAATATGGAACATGCACCGACCATGAATCATCCTACGACTCCAACGAACAAACAGAGTGACCTGCAAACAAACTGCAAATTGGGCTCTGCTATATATGTACATCCTACACCTACACACATATACTTTCTTTTACAGACACGCAAAATTCACCTCGAAGATTTCAACAACTCCTGCGGTGGGTTAAACGCTAACCCAATTTTCCACCAAGAGAAAAATCCCTTGTGTATAGTGTAAAACACCGAGTCCTGCTGAACCCACGCTGAAGAATTAATTTCTCCTCAGTTCCCCGGTAGGAATAGATGTTCCCCTCGACACTGCTGAATTGCTTATATATACTATTAGTGTAAAAAAAACAGGTATGTTGGGTGGGCAATCCAGAAGTAACTTCCACAGTGCCCAGCAGTTGTTTGGGGGTAAGGAGAAGAGGCTGTGAAATTGCCACTAGAAATCTCAAGTACCTTCTTGCAATAAACATGGTCTTCACAATTCTCTCCTTTTTGACGACGAAGAGGAATAGAAGGAAGGAGTAAGTAGGAGCACTTAAAAATACATGCTTCCTTTTTGGCTGTTACATAATATAAACGGCCGTGTATAGCTAATATAGCATACCATTATGAGTCATACTTAACAGCAGAAAGAGAAAGAGGGAGAAAGAAAGAGAGAGACAGAGAGAGAGAGAAAGCGAAAAGGGAGTATACCTTTCTTCTCTATATAATGTACTTTTTGCACAACCAAAGAGGAAACCACAATAACCATATTGTGCATTATGAAAGAGAAGATGAAATTCGCATTTTCTCATTTCAGCCAGCCTTGCGTCTGGTCTGGGTTCGCATCCGTTTTACGGTGAGAAGCACAATGAAATCCTCATTCATTGCTGTTGCTACATCTGCTGCCTTTATACGTACTTGCCTTATGATATGATGATGCTACAGCTTACCAGCAGTCTACTTTGTGTATCCTCTTCAAATTTTAATGAAGACATTTCCATGAATGCCTCTATTTTTGGTTTTCCTTTACCTTTACCTCGGCAAGGGTGTGTGTGATGCACACAGCTAGATATAAGACATATAAACATAAAAAGGATGTAACACTACTTATTATTGTATGGTCGTCTTTTTCAAGGTGCTTTCCGTGCTTCAAACTTCAACACAAAGCTAACCAGGATCTCTTTTATTTTTCCTTCATCCCAGTTTTAGTATTTCTTTTTTTTTCACTCAGCAAGACTGCCTGCTTGAAAAAGGAAGAGATGGCATGAAGATTGCCCATGAGCATAACAACAATGAGCAAGTTTGTGGAAAATCGCAATTTTAATGTGCTCCAAGGGAATCTCCGCCGTGTGTCTTATTTGTTTTCTGGTTGCTTTTTGCATAAGAAGATGGAAAACTTCATTGTTATCTTCACGTGTACGTATTCTCTCTTAGTTTTAATTTTGGATTTGTACCTCTCTCCCTCCCTCTACAAAGTTGTTGTCTGTAGAGAGTTGCTTTAAGTAAGAAAAAGCAGGAAAGAACAACTAAAGTTTATTCAGTTGGAAGGAATTCGACGGAATTCATTTGGCTTACCCAAATCTGCGTACAGCATGCACATCACCAGGTAGGCACACTAGATTTTGCGTAAACGTAAAAAATTATCAAGGCGTCATTATTACCTCGTGTCATGAAGGGAAACCAAAAGGACACGCCGTGACTCCCATAAGAGAGGCTGATGACGATGATCATTATGAAACTAGCATTCACATCACCGTTGTCTCATCTCTGTCATCGTTATCATCACTGCTGACTACTCGTCGTCAATAATGAAAACATTCTTGAGGATACGTGTCTCCTCCTCACACTACTTTGACGCGCCTCTCTTTACCCTTTCCCGCTAAATGAGAAAGGTAATACTTTTGTCTGCTTTGTAATGAGCATATAAAAAGGGGAAACTGATTGTATTGCACATCACATTCCTTTCAAACATACTGTTGTTACTGATATACTTTCTTTATTGCTCCTACATTACCCCTTTTGGGTAATATTTGTGCCAGACAAAAAAGATGTGTGTAGGAATATTAAAATGCAAAGGTTCAAAACTCTCATTATGATTTTAGGGTACTCTTGTGGCACACTAATGAGAGAGTACGAGCGACTGGTAGAAAAGTAACACAAACTCCCTTTTTGGAATGAGATGCATATCTTAATTACCGCACGCCGAGTACACAGGGGCGGTTACGACATCGTGTACGTACGAACCTTCCACAGAGTACAAAGGTACCACAATGTGAAAGTAAAAGTGAAAATGAATTCGTGACGCGCCGAGCGAGAGAGGGAGATTGAGATGATGATAGAGACGTAAGTATACATTACCATAAACCCTAGAAAATGTCCTGGTTTTTGGTTTTAAGAAAACTAGGCACGAATCTACAAAAACGATTTAATGACCTTTTCACGTCCAGATGAGGAGGATACGAATTTATTTTGAAATCACAGGTATAACTCACTTTCTTTCCCCGGCCCTGACTGATCTTATAATTTTCTCGTTTTCTTAACTAAATTTCACCCATTCGCCTGCTTAGCGGTATGGAAATGAAGAAGAGAGGTAGGTGTGTAGGCTCCTTGGTTGGGAGGCACCATAAACCTACACACGAACAAGTAATAATGAATGACTACAAGATGTAGAAAGTGTAGAAATGTATGTAATTTATACACTTAAGTAACGTGTCTCTGGAGAGATAGAGAAAGACTTATTGACGCTACTGCATGCACAGCAGAACGAGCGTTAGGAAAAAATTGTACATGCCTATATCACTTTGTACCTATGCATAGGCGTGCAGGTTCTATCATCTTGAGTCACAACTCACCAGCCAAAAACGATTCAGTCAAAGACTTCATTTACCTTATCCCTACACACACGCCATCCTTTCTTCGCGGTGAATAAGACGTCTTATATTTTTTCCAATAGAAGATTTTCCGTTTCTCATTCGATTCTCTTTTACTCTGCTTTTGCTCATCCTATTTATTTCCTCAGTTGATTTCCTCATTTATATTATGTGAGGAAGAATAAATATCGCCAAGCAATTTTCCTTTTTTTCTCTCTTTCTTGCCTTTCCGATCAAGTTTAGCCGTGGCAGTAGCAGTAATGATAATGCCGCCAGCAACGCCAGCCTTTTCCTCCTTTCTTTCGGAGAAGTGTGGGTTGTTTCTCTTCCAGTTCGGAATAACTATATATATGACTTCATGACATATACACATCCCATCCCCTGTATCTTACGTTTCTTTAATTTTCTCTTTTCTACCCCTTTCCTGATTTTTGGTCGTTTCTCTTTTCTTCTCTACTCCGCCACACTACTACAAACTGCCTCTCTTTCCCGACCTCTCTTCTCTCCGTTTTCCATCCATTTCTCCCTTGATGAATTTCGTTGGGATTCGCTGCACGATTTCCACAGAAAATCCAAAGATTCGGAACAATAAGATGTATTTATGTACGCACCCTAGTTCGTGTAGTATTACTTCGTGATGTACACATCTTCAATTGGAACACTTTGAACAGGACGACATGCATTTCCTTTATCCGAAACATCCTCTTTTCCCTACAAATGAACATGTATAAAACTGAAAAGTATCCCGTGAACTCTAGGAAGAAACTTTGAGTGTTGGCCAGCCCATTTTCATAAACATTTTTATTTAACAAAGACATGCTACGTATTCGTGATAACGATTATATGTACAAATTTTCCAAATTTCAAAGTTCAGTACGTGGCGGATTCCGATTGCAGTCGCATTTTAATGTATATAATGTCACCTTGCTGTTTTACCATTAAATAACGTATTTCACCTCGAATTTCAAATCCATGCACGCCTGATTGCACACTAGTTTGACAATACAATTTTCATAGTTTTGTTATCATCGTAAGCTGCCATAAAAAATATACACAGTTTAACATCAAGAGAGGTTGTGAAATCAATACATTATTCTTTTTCAATATCTTCTTTCGTTAGAAATGCTAGTTGTGCTTTCAAATAAACTTGCCGTACTGCATTAAACACGTTGAAACTTTGAAACTATTGAAAATAAACACTACAAGCATTCATGCACACATGACATTTACCTACACCAGTACAAGTTTATGCAGACTGATGCCATAACTCGAAAATATTAAACTTTGTAAGTTCCCCCACACGGAAAAGCATGGTAAAGTTTGTAAGAAACAAAAGACAAGCATACGAGGTGAATATTATTAAACTGAATATGACTAGCATACAGTGCGAAAGTGGAAGCGGGTCTGAACTCATTGTGTGGTTTTCATTCGTAAAAGGGGTGACATACGGCCACAGTTGTCAGCGGTGGGGAATTCAACTTGTGGCTTATATTAGAATATGTAATGCTCGTAGTGATGTTACCGCCGATGTCAAAGAAGACACAAAACACTCACATTTTGCTTTGGTCGACAACATACTTTCTTCCTTCTACGGGTTGTGTAAAATACCTCAAATATTCATTCGCTCACGTTAATGTTGGTAATGTATGTACACACAATAAAGTGCACAAAATTCTCCAAGTTGTCTGCTGTGTTTGTACAATATCACGTGTGTGTGTAAAAGAAAATGAATTCCTTCGAGACAACAGTCGGACCACTGGTGCACAACATGCATGAATGCATTCATGCATCCATTTAAATATCTGGTGTATGTGTGTGCGTGCGTGCGCCCTCTTTGCCGTCTGCTTACCGCAATGATCATCTCTCTCTATAGGTTTTTATCATTCAAATACAACAAAAGGCAATGAAGAGACTTCTTCTGACTACTCTTACTACAAGGCATTCCAACCTCCGACAAAGCTGGAGAAAACCGATGACTCTCATGTTCTTCTTTCTTGTCTGTTGTGGTTTCACTTGCGAGGAAAGTCGAATTTATAGAGCATTAAACCAACTATAAACGTTCAAACGAAGCGAAAGATAGATACATCCCGCTAGTAATATTTCTTGTGCGCATACCGCCTCAAGAATCTCTCAGAATGATGACTGATGCAGCAGTGAGCAGAATAAAACTTCAGCCCGGGCAAGGCAAGATACATACAACAGCAGCAGTGACGTTCTAAAGTAAAAACTTAAACATTGCAATATCATATCACTCCCAGAAATCAATGGGTGGCAAAGCCAACTTGCGTAAAAGACACGCTAACGATAGAAAATACAAAAATAGGAGAAAGGTCTGCAAGTACAATTTAAAAGAAAGTATTATGTCCCTTTTAGCCGCACTAATAGAGATTACACCACAGAGTAGGATGAAAAAGGAAAAGGAACGAAAACGAGTGACTTTCTAAATTTTCTTGGCTACATAGTTTGGTTTGGTTTTAGTGTCTTACTTTCCCTACTTTTGTAATGGTTTGTAAGCTTATAAAAGCCTATAATGTTCAGTGTAATTCGACCGAATTTCAAAGGGATATTTGCATCGTCATCTATACAGAACCAAGGGTATATATTTTGTACGTATGTACATTTTGTAAAGAAGATAGGGCCATGTACGATGATCGTTGCGGGAAAAAAGAAAAGGAAAAAACGTCAGTGCTACATATAAGGTTAGTGGCAGTATACCGCACTTGATTAAAACCAATGGGTTCAGTTCCACCACACCCACATCATTTGCGGTTCGTTTTTGGACAAGAATCCGCATTTATTTGCATGCCGTAGTAGGGAACTCACAGCACTTTTTAAACTGTATAAGTTGTAGTCATTGAGAGTTTATAGGTATACTTGTTCCCACACACGTTATAGGTTGCAACACTATACCAGAGGTGTTTGTTGTGCAAGAGATCATCATTGGCAGGAGTATTAATAGGGTGAGCGGGAAAGTCCGCGTACGTATTTAGAAGGTAGGCTTGCTAGATGCAGAGAATAGTGTCCATAATGATGATGCATCTTTGGGGGGAAAATGTGACTCATTTTATTAACATGCTTCTAGTGGTTATAATTTACTACTCTAACAGGATGTTTTTATTAATATGTACATTGAAATTGAGTTGTATCGTCATTGTCTGTCTCCTCTTTATAGAGAAATTTTCATATTGCTGTTTATTCAGGAATTATATAGCAGGATAAAATGATCTACAAATATTATAGTGAATCCAAAGTGGAATATTCGTTTCATAAAGTGTACAATCTATTCCGACACCCAATAGCACTTTTTAATTGCCCTTTACAATGTTAGGTCGTTTGCAGGACCTAAGCTAACGCCAACAAGTTTTTGAAGTACAAATTATCGTCATTACAAATGCACATATCTCCTTTTTATTATTCAGGTACTTCCGAAAGTTGAATTTGGAGTTTTTTTTTGGATTCGTAAGGGGTAATCATTCCTGTCATTCTGATGGGTTGATCTAAATACTGCGCGAAATCAAAATTTAAGAAGTCTCCAATATACGTAATGACCTCTCAACCCTTTATTTATCCCCTATTATACCCGTATATATATTTTCTCAACAAATGTTTGTTTTTCAACCCACTCCAAAGTACTGTTCTGGTAGAAAGTGCTATGACTCTCATCTAAGTTGGCTCCGATGAAGGCAATAAGTTACAGATGGGTAGTTGTCCTTGTCAGATCTCCTACCATATTAACTTTATGCTTTAGAGGAACAAGATAGAAATGAAGATAGTAAATTGTAGAAAGATAGAGAGACTAGGAATACTGCAAAAGAGAAATGTGTGTGTATAGCATCAGAATAAGAAGTAACTATGTACTTGGTTGGTCTTCTTTTGCTCCGAGAAATGCGACTAAAGTGGAGAAAGTAGTAGTCGTAGTAGTATTACATATTGCATCTATATATCTTTTTTCTCTTAAAAGCGGACACATATTGCTTGAAGTAAAGTGGCTTCGATATCATTGTATAGGTATGCGTAGCTGGTGGTATTATAAGTAATGGTGGCTGTAATAAGTAGTCGGACGAAGAGATAAGAACACAAATAAAAATCTTTTTTCTAACTTCTCTTCTACGATATCTATATAGGGTGTTGCTTTATAAAATACCTACTTACCAAATGCAACGGGTATGTTAGGGTTTACTGTCAACGCTAGTACTGTTCATAAAGGGGAGGTATATAGGTATCCCGATTATAATAATAACTATAATAAGTAGACCTATTGTGAGATTACATATTACTAAAGTCCCTCACGGAAGCTAGAATGTGTTCTCCATGAAATAAAATCGGCACGAGTACGGATACCGTAAAATGTATACAGTTGTCAGCGTTGTCAGTATCACCACCCGAGCTGCCGTCTTAGCGCTGTTGGTGTACCCTTTTTGTACATCCATCCGCATCCCTTTTTTCGTCTTGGCCGGCTTCCTCCATTTTCCCCAGAGATGAAATAATCCAAAGTAATAAAAAAGTACTAACGGTCTTGGTAAATCTGAGACTATTATTTAACAAAGCAGGGCATTATACGACATAATAGTCTTACACAATAGCTCAGTAAAGAGATTTTCAGATGAGTGCTTTCCCACTCCCACCATTTCTTTGACAAAAATACACGACTTGTTAGTTTAAAGCACAATAACTTACTTAAGTTGTGCCCCGAATTATTTTTTTCTCTCTCTCATTTGATGCTGAGACAAAAAAGAGAGAAAATACTTACTATAAACTATCAGAGGACATGTCGTGTCGTGACATTAATACTATATAGGCTGTCTCCATCCAATTGGTAAATAAAGCAAAATTAAGCGTTTTTGTTTGTCGGTACTGACTTTTTATCAACAACGAAGGGTTGATGCTTATGCAAATAGGTGGATGCAAAGATAGGTGAACTAAAGTCGACCTAAATAGCAGAAAATGGAAGTACTTGACAAATTTTACCTCCTGGCACATAATCATTTTAATAATGCCATTATAATAGAGAATTTAACACTTTTTCACATAAGTATACGACATAAATATTAAGGGATTGTAAAATATTCCAAAAATTGCGGAATGAACAAATATTATAATGACTCAACCCAGAAAAAACCTAAATGCCCTGTATTTTTTAATGCAAGCAATAACTGAGGAACAAAAAAGTGACAAAAGCAAAAGGCATTATATATTTTTTATCTCATTATTTTTTTCTCTTTATCACATCGTGCTTGATATCGAAGGACTACCGCTCTCGGATCCACTTTATTGAAGAAAAAAATCCCTTCCTTTTCAAATTTTTCATTCTTTTACAATAAGACGTCTAATATGCAACTCTTTTATGCAGCATTCACCGGTGGTATCTCTGGAATACATTTGTTTGAATTGACTTAAAAGCATCGATAATTTGCTTTTCTTTTATACTTTTATACATGTCTAAACTAAGGACGTGGCTAAATCGAACAGAGGTAATGGCAATATAATGCAAACGGATAGCACTTTACTTAATAATAAGGTATATCGTCTTAATGATAATCTTTAAGGATAAAAGACGAGGGAAAAAGAGCAAGCGTAGTAGTGCTGATAACGGGCTGCATTAGACAGTCATTTTCTTTTGTACTTTTACTTAAAGCCTAATAATGTTTCCTTCCTTCCGCCTCACTCTTTCCCTCTTTTTCTTTCTACATCCTACAGGATGATATGCATAATATATGTCGTTATCCCACCATTTCAGAACTGCTGTTGCTTTCGGCTTTCGCTAATGTCTTTTCTTTCTCCTCTCTTTGGCAAGCATTATTATATTATTTTGCAAAAAAGGATCACCCTCGTCTGACTTGGCTGTGTTTGCACTGCACACATATACACGTATGTATCATGTACTGTTGGCTTGGAATAATTTCTAGACTTTCTACCGACAGGACGTTTCAGCTGTGGACTAAAGTCAGGAACCAATATAACAGCAACGTGCTTTCTCCCTCTCTCTCTTTGGTAGCGTAGTACTTTCACCGGCTAAAAAGGCGTCCTTCTATAAAATAATCGGATTAGCTGACAAGGCGTACAATAGGAATGAGAAACGCTGATGCTCAGCAGACAACTCGTCTTTCGTAACTGTTCTTCCCCCGACATTATTTATCATGCATTAACGGTGCGCTGTCAGCACAGTAATAGCCATGTTCGGGGCTTTTGTATGATAAATAAAGAAGCGTCGACTCTGTATATGCACTTCTTATATATATTGTTTTCTACGTATTATGTACCCTTTTTTGTTTTCACGGTGCGTAAACGGGGACTCGCTGTGTACGTTAGAGAAGCTCGGTGACAACGATTGAAAACGGGTTGATTGATGAAAGTTTTTTATTGTAAATATTCATGAATCATTCTTAAGTCAAGTGTAATTATTCAAAACTGCAGAGGGATGGAACTTTCCGAATTTGAAATTTCATGCTTCGCTCTTGCACACAATTCGTAAAGTCGTTAAACTTTACATTGTCCTTTGTCGTTTTATTTTATCATGAAATATGTCGCTCCAAATGATAAAATTATATAGTGGCGTTTGAAACGATAATAATAAGAGAGTTTAGAATAAAACCGTGCGGATGCAATGGGATTGAATGGTAATGCCAGAATGGTGTATTAAAAAGTGGCCACCAAAGAGCTTAATAGTATAAGTGGCCACTGCACTATTTTTTTCTTTTCCCCCCAATACCATACAACATTTCTCTTTTGTCTGGGTTCTCATAAAGTAAACATGGTAATAAATGCCAGACAAGGGCTTTTACCCCAATAAGTAATGTCAGTTTCACACACACAAAGACAGAGAACATGCAACGTGATGAAACGGTTTAATTGCTATAAAAAGCAGTTCAAAAAGCGGTGAATACCGCACAAACAAACAACAGGGTCCATAAAAGATCGCCGTTGCTGTTTAAAAACCTTGGAGTAGGGTAATCTACAAAACCCCATGAAAAATTACCCCCTCTCCCACTCTTTCTCTCTTTACCACTTTCCCTGCCGTCGTCACAATATTCTCAACTTACATTTTTGTTGGTATACATTCAAATAGGAACAAAGTACATGGAAGTTTTTTTGGATTCGCCGGGTTGACTTATGAACCTCTCTTTTTGACTGATGACTAGAATGGAAGTAGATGTATGGAAATGAGTGGAAAACAGTGTAAGCTACAACAGATGTAAAATGCGCTGGTAAATGAGCGAAGCTGAAATAAAGGAATAGATATGCGGCACTGTGTAGATTACGCTATACAAAGTATATTGTTGAAAAGCATCGAAGCACTTACAGAGAGCTCCTGGGCGACATATTTGTTCCGGTGTCTGGATCCAGGTCGGAGGGCTACATTACCAAATATCCAGAATGCCCGTTCGGGTGGTGGATTGGCACACATCTCCACTGACAAGGACAAAGGCTGTCCAGCAAAGCCCATTATTGTCCTGTTGGTTGGATAGACGACTGGACGTCCTGGAACGAAAAGCAATCATCTCTTTTTTTATCCATGTACCATTTGATTTCACGGCTGGGAGAGAGTTCTAGCTCCCCCATACTGCGAACCACTACATAAAATGTCCGAATTTTGACTTGTGTCGTAAAATGCTTCTAGATATGTGTGTACCTAGACGCATTCAGATCCAACTTTCAAAGTACGTACACAAAAGATTTTATTATACACCGCCAACAAACATCATGCAGCTTTCTCTTTTCTGCATTGTGTCTGATATGCGCAAATACGGAAATTACTAAAAGATATCTAGGTCATCTATCGTATAATATAGTCGGGCGACGGTGTGCCATATTTTCGCCCTTACGACACCCTCAAAACTCCCCAAATTAATACCCCCACAAAAACATTTTAAGACTGAGTCAGCCATCTTCTGAAAATGTAAAAGATAAGGCGCCCTCAAACTGATTTTTTAACACAAGAGCTCCCGGCCAAAGTCTAATTCAAAGTTTACTGACGTCGTTAGATACACAACTTCCCGTGTAAACAGTGTACCGGTATAAATGAACTCGGAGAATAAGATACACAAACAAACATCACCCCGTCCTTTGATTGTGTGCACGGCACATGAAAAGATGCCGATGATGCCTACAACGTCCACACGAGACCCGGTGGAAGCAAGTCTTATTCTCCAAGAAATAAATCACGTCAAGAGTCACAGTAAAACTTCCCTCTCCCTCTCCTTTTCTCTTACCATCCAGCCTTAAAAATAACATAATGTCAAACTTTCCCACATGCTCCGATGCTTTACCGTATCACGCCATTGTACTTTCCCTCTCTCACTTTGTTGTTGTCTGGTGAAAATAATACAACGACATGTACTTGTTGTTACACAAACAGCAGCAGCAGCAGCAGCATTTCATTTTATTCTTCTTACTCATCCAGATCATAATATAATGGTTAGGTATAATGTATTCTACGGAAGTGAGATTGTGATACTCTCTCGGAAAGTTACAGAAAAAGCTGTTCGAGTAATGGTATGGCGTGTCCAAGCAGAAACGCGTGCTACCTACTACCGCATCGTACCTATGTACGTATTGAATAGAATAATTTATTAGCGTGATAACGTGGCACGAAGGAAAAAGGGATTCCCTACACACATTTCCCCCTGTATGGGTTAATGTACAAACTTTACCGCTACTAGATCGTTTTCTTCCATATCATAAAACGTGGTTACGCATATGAAATAAATAATCATGGACGTCGATGCCAAGAAACAGTCAGCAAAATTTTGGGTAAATCCACACAAACATGAATGACAATATGAAAGCGGTCCTGTGAACACAACAGCACGTATCTATATAGTACTGTCAAAATCGAATCTGCTTTCCTGGTTGTGGTCACGTCACTACTACTACTGCAGCATGTTGACATTCTTTATGAATGTGTAAGCAGCAACTGCTGCGAGTAAAACAATGGATGCACAAACGTAGAGCCACTGAGCACAAAATACAATATGTGTCGAAGGTGGGCGATTTCTTCGTTACAGACCTTTCACGCAAGAGTTGCTTGCTGGCAAGGGTTTCACTGAATACGGCTGTCATACTCTCAGGAATCTATTGTCTCCGCATTCTATAGAGCTACACCATACTCATGCGTGCATATAAAAAGAAACTGCAGTAGTGCCCTACATGTTAGCGTCCATCCTTCCGTAGCATTTTTACTCGTAAATCTGGAGACAACTAAGTTGTCCAGTTTCGTGCAAGACGTATCACGTAGTCATGCTGCGCTGTTATGTAACACGGCGGGATTGATGATAGTAGTCCAAGGTAGAAAATATGCTCGTCACCGCCTTTCACTCTGCATTATCAATATTATTCCTTTACGTGCCACTTATCGTAATAGAGAATTTATATTTCAGAGAGCGAATCTGACACGATGTACCTGTATGCATAAACTGCAGTAGTATAAACAAGGATCAGTAGTACTGAGTGCTCGCATACATCAAAAGGAGAAACGCTTTTATTGAACTTTCCCTTTTTCTTTGCGTTTCTAGATTCTTTTAAGAATTGCATTACTGGTCGGCATCGATTGTTCTGGTTAGAACATTTCAATAATAAAAAGCAAGACAGAAAGAGCACTTGCATCAAAAAAGTGCCTTGTGAAAGTAATACTGCACTTGTGAGATGTGTTCTGTTATGTAGGGACTCTCTAGTTTCCATTCCCCTCGATGCATACTTGCATTACATTGTCTTTCAAGTACATATGAGGCTCATACATATATGCATTTACAGCGAAACGTGTAAACATATTGTCAGGCAGTAACTGGTCGAACGAGTATCAACGGGTGCATCGAATGCATACTGGTAAACTATTTTTCTGTAAATAGGGTACGATGTATTCTAGAACTTCAGAGAAAAGCAAGAGGGATAGAAAAAGAGAAAAACATGGAAAAAGCAATCCAAAAGGCCAAAAACTTATTTCCTCCCAAAGGAACGATCAAATCGAAACCGAGGAGAGAGTGAGTGTCCCTGCTTGAGCTCATGCTTTATCATTTTACTTTTTTTCGTTTTGTTCCCTGTCTTGTTTCATTTTCAAAATTGGAAACTCTCCGATGATGTGGCATGATTTTCGCTTTTCTCGCTATCATTGTTTCTCTTTTTAGTGCCGCACACGCACCTACATAATATCTTAAAAAGACGAAAATAAGTTGTTAATTCAAGAACTACTTTGTAAGCCTGAGACAGAAAGCCACCGAGATAACCTGGTAAGTGCGTGGTGGTAATCCACCGGATAGGTACCTGTAATTCCCTGACAAGACATTTATGTATTCATGTGGCAGCATGTACTTGAGCATGCAAGTATTCTTACGTGTACAGAGAGCATTGCCTACAGAAAAATATAAAAACCAGAAAACACCACCGTCACATCATATACGGTTGCCATAAAACTATATACGCTTGTAAAAACTTCAATCTTCGATTTACAACCGCAGACATTGTCTACTTCGTCCTTGTCTCTGTTGTTTTACAACCTTGCTTGCTAGCTGGTAAGCACTTTTTCGTGGCTGAAAAAAGATGGATTTGAAGTTTTTTGGGGAGAGAAAAGATGCAAGTGAAGTTCAGTGGTCGTAAATTCTTCGACTGGAAGACAGATTACCTCTCTGATTTCACGACGTGAAAAGAGCAAGTGCAACATTATAGAGTGGGCTGAGGCCACTAACTAAATCCATTACTACGGCATACAACATGTATTACACTGTGTCGAGGAAGAAGTTGATACTTTTTCCAAACTTGCAGTTTAGGTCGCTTCTAAGAATACTGGCAAATAAAATGAAGCCACAAGTCAACGTACACCTGGCTCACACAAATTCTGCCTTGATGATATCACCAGTTTGTTGAAAGTTTTTGTTTCTATTATTTTTTCGGTGACGCATTGACGGTAGGTAGGTAGGTACAAGAATAAATGTGTTTCCTTTTCCTAGACTGAAGCCACGTTCAGTTCATACCCCCTGGGTAGGAACCTATATGTATACTTTCATTACTTTCCCTTTCAGAGCTTGTCGAGCTCCGCTATCATTTTAGGTCATCGATACACTCTGATTTTATAGAATTCGTCTCATACCCCGCACAAGTCGTGAATTTCAATAAGTAGACTGCTTATCACGATTATCTTACCTGTCACGACTACAAGTACGTCCCTTGTCATAGCTCGCTTTTCTTCGAGTCCTGCCTGATTTGAAGCCTCGCACCTATAGCTTCCTGCCTCTTGATAAAGAATCTTCTCTAGAATAAGATCCTGGCCAGATCCAACCGTTGTAAGGTTTCCCCCATATCCGATCCTACTCCAGCACAATTGAGGTGAAGGTCGTCCATCAGCTGAACATCTAACGTGTGCCTTTCCACCCAGGCTCGCTTCCACACGCGGTGGTGGCTGGTGAACAATACTTGGGTCAACTGAAATAAATGAAGCAAAAATATTGATTTCATGTAAAAAGCCTCCAGCTGTCCTAGTTTTTCTCGATTCATTCAATCAAGCAGCAAAGGCATATTTTGTACACGGCGCAATCTTTTCCGTGGCAGATGTAACATTTTTTTCTCCATCTCTTTCCGCTCTTGAATGCAAACATACGAGAAACTAAATAAAGGCGCTAAAGTTTAATTTTAAGTTATGGATTCCAGAATGTAGTACCTCCATAGAAAGCTATAAACTTACATCTAACCGAGAGGTAGTATCCAACCGAGGAGAACTTTCCCAGTGGATGATGAGAAATGCATTTGTACCAGCCGGTATGATTCCGGTTGGCTCTAGTGAAATTCAGGAAGCCATCATCCGACTGGGCCACGGGTGGGTCGCCTCCATCTACAACAAACGCAACAAAAGAAAATGAAAAATATATTACGGTCTTGTATAGGTAGGTATACCTACAAGCAAACGGCGCGTCATGATGTTCACTCACCAAACATTTTCTCCTTTTCATGTGCTAATATATTATATTACTTTTTCCGATTCAGCATTCGATATAAAAATACTCAACGGATGGAGTATTTTGAAACTGAAACTTGTTCACATTTTCTCTATCGCTCTACCACTCTTAGGCATGCACTCCTCTTTCCTTTCCTGTGTGTAGCAACTAAACTTCTTTAGCTGCCATTATCGTGAACAAGTGCATGTGGGAATATGGGAATTTGTGTCAAAGTCACAACGCGCACGAATATCAGCAGCAGTCAGTGGCCCGAGTAGTGTATGTATGTTGTATGTGAGTGGAGTGTGTGCAGCAAGTGAAAAGGAAAGAAGAAAACCAGAAAAGACTGCTTAGCCAACAACTGTCAGTTTTCAGTGCGTAATTTTCCTTCAGCTTCAGTGAAATAGAAATTGGACAAAACTGGACGCAGAAAGTTATTTCCGGGCTATTTTCCTCAAATTATTGCTTATTCGAGAGAAGTACCAGTAACCCCAACTTTGCCTATGTTATGTTATTCCAGACAACAGGAAAAAAAAGAAGAAAAATACTTTTTTTCCAAGATACAACATGTTTTGGAAGGGAGGAATATTTTTTTATGAATGACTCAATATTTACTAAATATGCAATGTCACACATTTATTTTGCCTTGTCTACACATTTTATGTCATAATATTTATAAGCATGTGTCAAATGTACTGGGTACTTTTACCAAACAGAACTGAAAAGGAGTAAAAAGTTGTAAAGCGAATGTCGTAATTGAAGATGTTTCTCTCTTCTGCAATAAAAAATTCGTTGTACCCGAGAGTGCAACCCCTGCGTCAACTCTAAAAATGTACAAAACCGATTCCGGTGCATATGTGTGTGTTTTGGTGTATCACACATACTCATCTCCCACTTATGCACCAAATTCATACATTATCGGGAGAGAAAAACTTTTTCTACACCGCACCCCACTTAAGATGCAT
>JAHZNE010008400.1:0-13581 GCA_027744055.1 Callyntrura sp. NNG-2020
TTAAAAAAAAACAGCACTGGTCTGTTCTCATGCTAAGCTTCTCTTCTAGTCATATCACATATATCCGTGTACCCAACCCACCTATTTGGAATGGCGGCGCTGACAAGAAAACATGAAAGGTTTCCATAAACAGGAATAAAAGAAGTTTTTTCTCGTCTTGACAGAGAGATGTCAAGTAAAAAGGTACGTACATAGTAATAAGTGCACTGTCTGCTGCTACCAGCTCCTCCACCGACCTAAAAAAAATAAAGTAATGGACAAATGGACTGTCATACAGGTATCAGAATATGGAATAACCAGTAATAAAAACTAGCATCCATCCATCTGACCTCTACTTTACTCTCTCTCTCAGTCAGATGTCTTGATGTCTATCTGTACGAGAAATTAGGAAGCAAAAAACATACGCCTGGTTTGGTTCCGAGATCCTCTACTTTTATTAGCCAAACTCTGGAGATGTTGAGGCCTGCATGGAATAATTCTACGAAGGCCAAACTCTGCTAGGGAGGTAGAGAGTGCACACGAAAAAAAGTCAGGATATCATGCTTGGTTTAACCCAGTTCAGATATCCTTTTGGAACTCTCCGTGTAAGATTCCAGTAAAAGGGACGTTTTCTTCGGGCACGTCTGGATGGAGTAGTATTACTCGGGAGCCGGTAAGTTTGAATGACCCTTCATCAGGATTGGACGATAGGGAAAATATAGTCCTTCTCACTAAATTAAAATTGTGTAGCTTCTCTCTCTGGTCAATACTGCCAAAGATTGGAAATGTTTTTCTTTTTTTACTATTATTATTATGATTAGGAAAAACCTGTCGCGATTTTTTTTGTGTCCACTACTTTCCCGTTTCCAAGTTTCTTAGACTTGAAGACGACAAACAATCCATGGAAGGGGCATGCCAGGGAAAGACGAAGTGACTGTGTTTGCTACCTTTTTAGGTACCGCCAAACATAGACAATATATAGTAAGCTGATATTTGGTCGGATACTTTCTCATGTATACGTGGATGGCAGGGATGTGTCCCTTCTTATACTTAGACAACTAGTAATATTCCATAATTTATACTGTCGTCCCAATTTTTATACCAAATTTATTTACTGGTGAGTGAACTGGAGCCAAAGCCAACCAAGCCTTAGAATAGACTTCTGGAGAAAAACGTGTACGCTTCCTTGCGTTGCTGATGCCGTGCATGCCACCATGCCACATAAATAGAATTCATTCACTACAACAGAATCTCTTCTTTCTCCTCTCTCCCCGCATACTCAGTCACAGTATATTTGTATTTTTATTCGAATATGAACAACTACACTGGAGGATGATGTTGTGCATATACGAAGAGAAAAAATATTGAAGAAGGGACTTGGCTGGGCTGTCTCTTCATTGGAGAGGAACTCTATATATCTGTTTTACGTTCCATTCATTCACAGGAAAGTAAATAAGTGAAGTCCATGTTCTTCTCTCTCTCTTCACTTTTATATTTTCCGTTATTTCTTCCCCTAAAAATAATTCGTATTCATTGCACGATACAAGAGGAATATGTGTAAGGGAGTATTATTAGAATCAGAATCCAAAGGAGAAACAGAAGAAACAGGCATTACGAAGGGAAAGTTTTTTTTTATATTTACCGTTTTTGCTCCCATTCCCATTGCAATGGGATGTGTTGCATATAAGAAAGAAAAATTCTAGCCAGGACGAAAAAGTAACTATTTTTACAATGAAACTATTATGGACATACAGGGCTATACGTCTTTACCTTGTAGTCTTCTATTTCCATGTTTGACTTCACTCAGGCAAGAACAAGCAAGGATCTTCAGAAAGACGATGATGAAGATCATCAATATCACTACCACCATGATGATGATGATCATCATCATCATGCATCCCTCTTCAAAATTCGCCTTTAGTAGAAATCATACGTATCCCTATTCCTGCATATATATGGATACACAATGATATCCATCACTTTGACGGAGAACATGAGGGTTAAAGAAACCAGTGGAGAAACTAAAGTTTCTTCCTCTCTGCCCAGTTTTCATTCACTTCACTGGTGATCTATTTGACTATTGAGACTCTTATCCAGGAGCGTCATCACTTGCATACCTATTTTCTCTCTGGGCAGCAAAAAAACTGGGAGAGGGTAGAAACAGCAGGGAGATGAGGTGGAAGACAACAACAAGACTCAAATCTGAAACGACACACTCACGCAAACACATATATAAGGTTGTAGGATGATCCTTCTTTGCCAGAATGACTTGTAATGATGATGATCGTCAATTCTGTAGCTTGTAAGCAATACTTACACAACACAGGAGGAAAATCAGATGTAAAGATTTAGAGGAAGGAGAAAACGAAATATGTACATAATCGGGAAAGAAGAGTGAGGGATTTGGGGTAGGAAAGAGGGTATGATTATTGAACAGATTGTTGGTTTGGATGAATGCTTTACAAGCGAAAAGGCAAAAAGGAGTGATGGTTATACAAGGGAGTAGTAGTATAAGAATGATAAGGAAAACGTGTAAGAATCTAAATGGGAGAGACATATCGCAATTGTGTGTGTTCTTTTTGGTGTGAAAAGGGGAATAGATAAACCAAACAGAAAGAGACAACCAAAATGAGAGGGATATCATCTGGATGATGATGATGATCGTCCTCCAACCTCGTCTTCGTCGTTGTCGTCGTCGTCATCGTCAGAGTGGATGAATCGTCTGTCCGTGATTCTCGTTAGAGAAGTGTTGTCTTGCGTAAAATAAATACGCATCCCATTTCAACGTTTTAGTGAAATCAGAGATTGCATATTACGAATTCTAAAGGCGACTGCTGAATGAGACAAACGACAAGGAGGTTGGATTGGATATAAGTTGGTAGTGGTGGTTGGTGGGAGAGAGAGAGAGAGAGAGAGACCATGGAGGAAGGATGCAATGATTATTGTTATGAACAATAGGGTGTTTTTGCTAACTAACGAACTAACTAGAATTTTTGGCCAAAGTTGGAACTTTCCCCTAGTGTTTGTGCTACATGTGGAAAATGATGATGACATCTGTGGCAGAGAATTGGGTTCAAACTTTTTATACGGTGTTTATTTAGGTCTTGAACGGTTTGTGTGTCTACTTCACTCACTGTCCCTCGCTGAATTACAATGTTAAAAAACAAAAAAAAAATTGATGGTGGGTTTAGTTAGCGATTGCTGCTGGACGTTTCTGACGACAGCATATCTATATTGTCTGAGCTACTGCTTGACCATCATCAGGACTGCCACAATTCAAAACACGACCAACCACTTTGTCAGAGAACGTTTGTTAGAGTTCTGAAAAGATTTCCTAAATTTCTCCAGAGTTGTTCTGTTTGTTGATGAAATGTTTGTCCTGATGCTGCCGCTCTGCTGTTACATTTCCAGCAAGGGAAGATGTTTACATGCTTCGGTTATGCGTTCTTCTGCTAGGAACGTGTCGTTACATCTCTCCAACCACTCCCGTACGTAATCATGTCGAGTTTCTCTAACTCTGAGTCACTCTTGCATAATTTGTGTTTACCAAACCTACACGGTTGTGTCTCTCGTTTTCTTGTCGTCTTCCTTCATCATCATACGACTCCAAACTAAAAATCTAAAACAGCTTTCCTTCTGAATATTCCATATCGTTTTCGCCCTTTTCGAATGCAGAACGACAGGCCAAACGAATTCATCACAAAGGCGATATGGCATGCTGCATTGCATGGTGGGTGGGTGGGTCGTTGCTACTGATAATAATGATGAAATATATGATGACGGTTAGGTTAAAGTATGCTTAGTACAGTATACAACCATAAAGTTTCCAACTTGTTACCTTTTAGTGCGTAACATACTGAACACTACTAGAGAAGAAGAGAGGAAAATGGAGAAATTTGTTACAATAAAACAACAAGAAAATGTGGCACCTCAACTTTGGCTTGTAGTAAACCTCACTTTAATCATTATAGAATGTACAAAATAAGGCGTCATCATGGCATATGTGTCCCATGTAATTGTACTTTTCTTCAACTACACATACGCACATACACACACACATGTTCACGCACATTTGCATATCATGTTCGGTATTGACATCAGCAGGCGCCGCTGTATCACATCTCACCATTGAGTATTTTAATAAATTTTCCTCCTTCTCTTCCATATACATACGTGACATGAGACAATGCATTTATAATTTTCTCTCGTTCAAAAACTTTTGTTTCGTTCAACATGAATGAAGAACGTATGTTCCTGGGTTGAATTTGTTTCTGTTCCTGCTTCTAAACTACACACTACTGCAAACGATGAAAGTGATGAGGAGAAATTCCATTTTAGTAATTCAAGGGGATGTTGCAATGCAGCAGCAGCATCAAACCAGTCAGATGAAGACACGCACACAGTGTCGTCTGAATTTGTGGAGAAAGGGGGCACACGAAAAACATGGAACCATTTGTAATATGTAAATTATTTTAACTTTTCGCCCGTGTAGTTCTGTGGAAGTGCGTACCTACTTACAATATACGTGGCCCACACTAGTTAAATTATTTGAGACCGAAAGAAATTAATCTTTCTCTCCGTTTTGGCTTCACGTATGATTATTTCTGTTTGTTGTTAGTTTTGGCATGCGTTTAGTAAATAAGATTGTAGGTAACTTATACAGGATTAGAGAACAACACATACAATACATATGTGTAAATAGGCACATATAATATGCTTTCTATTTCTCTCTTAAGCAACAATTTTTTTTGGCTTACGGGTCTCACGCTATCACGTATGACCAATATATTAATTCATCTCGCCCGAGGAAGATGGTGAAGTGTTTTGGTTTTCATAAGGGTGTAACTGTATCAAGAAGAAAGCCACAGGAAGACAAGATAACAACAACAAACTTGCTTACTGCGTCGTAATCTCCTTTATAACATTAGTTATGCCTCTATGGCTATGCCGTCATCAATGAGTAATGCGGCTAAAGCTGCCTACTTAATACGCATTAATTTATTTCAAAGTACACTTCAGCAAAAGCCATTTTACGATTCATGTTGTGGGAACCTTTGTGACATTGTTGGGCAATTATTGGCGAGAAGTAAACACAGCCAAAATAAAAAATGTAGATAAAACGAAGAGGACCAATAAAATTGGAGAGATATATATTTCAGTGGTAAGCACATAAATAATGAAAAGGTATGAAAATGACGGCAAGGTTTCGTGGTTTTGGGTCGTATAACGTCTCTATATGACTTTGAATATGTAAATGCCTGTTGCTGAATAGTAATACTGTGGTGTGTATTGAATACTAGTCGATAAATAGTAAATGACTGGGAATATTAAACTAGGTGCATAACTTCTCTAAGTGCATTTACAAGTAAATGTACTAAAAGTACAAAACTATGTGTACGTGTCAACTTGCAGTAATGTCCGCCGGGTGATACATAAAAGTTTTTTTTGCTTGGTGTACTCCGTCAACTAGAATTATTTACACAGAAGAACCAGATCACCTACAGCAGATATATATTAGCATTATCAACATGATCGTCGCCGTCCAACCAAGAAGTCTTGTGGTCATGTTTCATGTGTGTAACTTTTGTTTTTTTTTCACCAGAAAACATGATCATGTACAGCTACATGAGCATATATGGAGCAACATGAGTTGAGGTGAGTTGACTATCAGCATTATATCACCTGAAGACGAGAAACAAGTCATATCCTCAAGTTACACACACACCACCGAGGCAACGGGCAAACAACCGGCTCATCTCATTCTGTCGGTCTTGCTAACTTTTTTTTTCAAGACGGGAGTAAATCATTGCATCTCATCTACATTTTTCATACTTTTTCAAGTTTGTTTAATTTTCAGTAGAAGCACAGCTCACCATGTTGTTACAGCGGCATATAGTGTGTGTGTGTGTATTTGCCTTGAAAGCCTGTGATTTTTTATATTATAATAACAATGTCGTAAGGGCTTTGGTGTGTTTTTGTGGAACTTCAATGGTGAGCACAATGATTGCGTAATCAAATGCATATTTATTCATGGTTCATTGAAAAGAGTTTTTTATACCGATGTGAGCACCTACGTAAAATGATGACGATGTTACAAAACGCTTGTCTGTATTTGTATTTACAAGCCAGGTTGGTAGTAGTAACGTTAACAAGCGGATAACCAATATACGTAAGACGAAAGAAAGAAACTGCCAGAGGACGACAATGGATGCGTTTTCTATGTTACTGAGTGAAGTGAGTGCGCGGAGATTGATTTGATTTACGACGGGAGGCCTGCCCTGAATTATTTATACACAATGCATCTTTTTAATAGTGTGGTTCTCTGTCTCAGCAGCGGTCTGGTGAAACTTATCATTATTATCAGCATCGTATATTGTTAGAGTCAGTCACTAAACAAAGAGCTCGACTACACTGCTTATAGGATTTGAAAGCGCACACAACAGAAACAAAATCATTAATATACTTTGTAACAATAAGAGCGAGAGAGAGAGAGAGAGAGAGCGGAAAGGTGTGGAGTACACGGACGTGCGACTAATTTATTTTACTTTTCTCGTCTTCTCTGTTCCTTTCCACAGACAGAAATTGCTTTGGCTGCTGCTGCTGCTGCAGTTATTGTTGCTGACAGCACAAGACAATAATTATCATTAGACTGTGACGACGACGACGACGACAGCGGTTTGGTGGAAGGAGGGAGTTGTTTTAGGGAGTTGGAAGACTTACAAATTACTTTTATTTTAACATGTAATTATAAACCTGTGGGTTGAATGGAGTGGAGGAATATGTGTACTTTTCATGCAGCAAATAGTACATTTTTTATATGAATATGCATGGATGCCACCGATGGTACAATGTTTACTGTTCCAAACTCATATAGATGTATGTGGTGGTGGCAGCAAATAGATCAACGTGGCACATCGTAGTATGAACTATTGAATAATAATTTATTGTAGTCACCGAACGGCAATGCACCCGTGCATCACCCTG
Organism: Callyntrura sp. NNG-2020; assembly: GCA_027744055.1. Lineage (NCBI taxonomy): Eukaryota > Metazoa > Arthropoda > Collembola > Entomobryomorpha > Paronellidae > Callyntrura > Callyntrura sp. NNG-2020. The sequence goes on from JAHZNE010008400.1 coordinate 6,964, forward strand.
CATTATATACGATTCACAGCTTGCTTCGTGGTGACAACGGTGTCGCTCACTCTGGTGACATTAGGGTTAGGTAGAAGAGGTAGAGATGCTAGTTCCGCTCCATCCATTTCGTTTAGCTCCAGCCAAGCTTGTAACTTTGAAATAATAATTTTATAATATTGTGGTGACAATGTTTTACGCAACAGCACACCAAGATTACAACACCAATATGGAAATTTTGGGATACTACTTCATGCATAAGACTATATATATAAAGCTTCAAGTATCCGACCAATCTGTCGCTCAATCTGTTTGTGGCGGGTGAACGAGGAGAGGACGAACGGTAAACAATTTATTTGACAGAAAGAATTAGTTTTCATTTAAACTATGCCATCCTGTTTCGGATGAAACATGTACACACGTTGAAAGTAGAGTGAAGAAAGCAAACTTGAAGATAAATCTATTTCTTGCATCATGATTATCAGGCAGGCTTCGGGCTAAATTTCATAAATACAGCTCATTTGTTTGTTGCTCACAGCGGTTACGTAGTTGTTGTACTTATGTATCATTATGTATTATTGAGTGTTTTGTGTCCCTTCTTGGATACCTTCATAATTAGGGTTAATTAAGGGTGCCAAACAGGAATGCTGCCGACTGCATGGTTCTCATCATCATCCTTGTTGCTTGTTGCATGTCCTTATCTCATGCATGCTCCTATTTTAATCACTCATTATTATGATTCGTACACACATTTCTAATAGGTACTTGTTGTGCAATGTGCAATAAGACAGTAAAAAGGTAAATAGATTATTTTTTAACACAATGCGTTTTCTCTCTCGGCTTATCTGTTCACTTTGTGATTTTCATTTTTACCAGACAGTAGTGCAAAGACAACTTACAGACTATATCCAAATGTGTTACGGGATCAAATTAATAAGAGAATCCTTCCAGCTTAAAATAGTGATATGACATATCAGCATTGGTGTTATTACCCCCATGAGTCATAACAATACTATTTATTTTGATCGCGTGCTAAAAATTAAATTGCAACAGAAATTGGTCTAAAATTATTCTAATCTATACTAAAAGATGATTCATCACACCTCTCAACTTGTACCATTTACATATTAGTATCCAAAGTTTGAAATTCATCATTATACAAATCATACAGAAAATTTAAATTCATTGTTTTTTCTCATTATCACCCAAAATGTATTCTTTATAAAAATAGGTTTTTATCACATCAAAATCAAATATTCCAGACGTGGATACTCTTTCAGCTTTTTTACCAGTACCAATATGTGTCTATCATATAATTAAAGTTTCATTCTAACCCACTTTCAGTGAGTACAATTATGTAAGTACTAACAGATTTAAGAATTTTTATTGTATCAGTCTTCAATCATACACAGCCAGTTATCATAATTTAGTCAAGAAAAACATACAAGAAAAAATCTTCTAATTTCCTCTCTGCGTGTGTTTCAACTGTTTCATTGTGGTCCACTCATATTCCGGAGAATTTCAGCTGTGCGCTTTATTCCCAACATCTAGTTTTGTTTTTTTTTGCTGAAGGTAAAAGGGAAAAGCCTGCAAGTAAAGAAGACTGCAGCTACTACATATCGTGTTGAGAACTTTTGCATTATCGTACGTAACTGCATCACACCATACGAACGTAACGTAACAGCTTTTTACTTTGGAACAATGCGTTCAAAATCAAAATTAATAGCACATTTTTACTCCGTAACACGTTCAGACTGTAATACACTTCTTCATATTTGGTCATGTCATGTAGCATGTACCTATTTCATTTCCATTACTGATAATCACTGCCTATTATTGCGCCTTTGTGTTGCGTGTTCACTTATTTTTTTCACTTTTTTTCGTTAATGTTTTTGTGAAAGTAAATTAAATGAAACAACAAAATGAACCAAATGCATTCAACCAAAAAACGTAACCCTTCACATACTCAAGCACTTGAATACGTTTGGCTTTATGCAAGCATACAAAATACTTTTTATTGTTTTCCTCTTCAATGCCTTTCTTGTCTGAAATCATTGTGCTTGCTGTCCACAATATATTTTTTTTTCTCCTTTTAACATGTATGATTCTGGTCCTGTCCTGATCCATGCCACCTTGTTACTTATTACACTTTTCTACACTTTATACAATTAAACATTATATATTATACAATACGTACGTACATATGCATACATACATATGCATAATAACAATTCAAATATTCTAACTCTTAGTGAAATGAAACAGGAGAAGCTGACGAGCTAAATGTTGAAAAGACAACAGGAGTGCGAGAGCTAGCTGAACCTGAACCGGGTTAATTAGAAAGATTTTTATGTGTTTGGTATTAATAGCACCAAGGCATGATTTGCTTTCTGTCTGTGTGCTGGTAGATGGCAAAATGAGGTTTGTTTTTCCTAGAAGCGGAGAAGACAGTTGATGTATGATATGATAATGTAATAGTGTATTTATGTTTGCTTGCATGCGGTGTACGTTTTATAACTTCTTGTTTCTTCGTGTGTGACCACGGCTTTTTTATCAGGGAATTTCTCAACTTTGGTAACTTCTCTTCCAATCGACCTCTTCGTTTCTCTGATAAAATGATAATATGGTCTCATTGTACTTCACCAGGAGGACTAAAGGCCATAGCTGGGATATGTTGATGATAATTACACAGTTCTCATGGATCATTATTTTTGGAGTTACAGATACAATGTATTTTGTATTTGGTTGGATTGGAAGCATGCAATATCTACGTTTTGGTCCATTATCATATCAATGAGTTGACTTGACATAAGTGATTGTATTCGTTGCATTAGCACAAACAAGCACATACTTACATATTCACATCTGGCCTGGTAGAAATGTGATGGGGATTGTGTGGGTTCCCCTAATAATGTACATAATTTTCACTCAAATTTTCATGTCAGACAAGTAGACTGTTGAGCAAAGTTGATTTTTGTGTTAGACAATAAGGAAGGCATGCAAGCGATCAAGAAAGTCGCAGTCCACATAGTGCTAATGACGATAACTAACAACTGTACGTTCACTCATGTCTAAAAAAGTAAAGAGGAGTATTATTACTATATACTTACCTGCAATTGCAAACGATAACTTGATGATGAGCTTAGCAAGTTAGCAAGCAGTAGCGGACAAACTTTTTTAGTGTCTAGTTTACGTCTTTGTCTTTATTTGATGTAACATTTACATTTACATGACTAGTTTTGAGAAACGAAGAGATGATCGCCCAAAAAAGACAATTGGTCGTCTCTATCAGTAGTAGTTGTTTACCTACTTGACTTCCTCGCTAGTCACTAATAATGCTCATAGTTTTTACTAATAGGGTGCATGTGACTCATTATACACGTTGCTAATAATATAGGCATGGTTCGATAAATATATTTGAGTAAAGCATGGAAAGTTTTACTTGCGTTGTTTGTGGAAGTGAAGAGTGAAGGTAGCTACCATGAATATATATATAAAAGTAGCTAATTTACCTTCGAGGCAAATGAATTGGAATTTTGGAGATGGTGTTGATGAGTATACGCCAGACAACTTTGAAAGAGCGGGAAATAAAGATGGAGACGGGGAAAATGTAAATGTGATCTCTCAAGAATTTCTGAAAGGTTGTGTAATGTGTTTGAGTCGTCTTCAAAATGACAAGAATGTTCCTACTGAAGAAAAGCAGTACAGGTTTCATGGGATAATCAGCACATTGAATTAAGACTGTTCAACTTTCACGGTAGGGCAGGATATTACATTTTAGCCACTGGACATGACGGTGGCCTAAAAAATCAACTAGCTGCATGGTGGCCCGTGACCTCGTAATTACATGAAGGGCACTATGGTATGTGAATTGGAGGTCAAACATACAAACGGTGCTCAAAACGTTAAATATGTAAATGCCCCGGTTTCGGATCAGGAAGGAGTCATACAAATGCTCAAGGTCAATGTCTTCAATTTTATGCTATGAGATAAGATAACTAAGGACATATTTAGTCAAGCGTCTCATGTGTAACCAACACATTTATTTTGGCGTTTTTAAGTACGTCATTACATACTATTGTTATTTTTGTAATTTTAGCTGCATCAAATTTGCAACTTTAATAATGAGGCTTTCCTTTACTTCCTGAACAATCACTGAACCTGTTAAAAATCCCTGTTCAATCAGAATTAACATTAACAATTAATGTTATGATGATACATGATGATGAAAACTTCTCAAAGAGGAATAGACATGCCTATACACATTGAAATAACAAGAAAAACTATATAAAACTATTGATCCCATTTGTTAGTCCTAGGAAGTAAATTTGATTTCATTCGAATGAAAGTTAAGACACAAAGAGCCAGCGACTTTTCTTTACATGAACTTATATTCTTATTTTATGCTAAATCTCAAACATAGAAAATGTAACTTCACTGATTTGACCCGTGCAGTTGCCCTTGAGTGGGCATATTTGTATATTATATCACTTATTAGTCGAAAATTACTGATTATAATCACTAATATCAATTTTTATGCGCATTGAAATAATTGATGTTGGTTATCGATACTAAGTCAGGATGAATGTAACAAAATAGTAACGATAAATGCCTTCTACTTTCACACGCGACATGGATGCATACTTAGCCTTGCCTTGTTTTGTTGGTTGGTGAACTTCTTGGAATGGAGTTGTGCAATTGCTTTATATTAATGGCCCTGTATCTTGATATAAGGAAGGCTTTAAAGTGCTATGAACTAAATTATCCACTGTTGGAAATTGGCAATGTTGACACCTCAATAAATTCAGGATTCGGAGTAGAGCGTAAACCATCAATAGAGACACTCTGTTCGTATCCCAACACAAGCCAATTTTTTATGACCAATCCAGTCACTTTATTTTCACAGCAGACTCTCAGCATGCTGTACAAACAGTAAATCATCGTAACTTGTTAGGTTAATGAACTTATGTATATGTTGTATAGAGTCACGAAACTCGATTTTAAGCTAAACAGTTATTGGGTCATTTCAAACGCCTATAATACCTCCTTTTGCATATTGAGTAAACCCAACTCTTTCGTGTTACATCATCATTTGAAATGAGTTTTAATTTTTACTTGAAAGTTTTTAATTAATAAGGTATTTTTCAATGGAAAATTTTTACATTCCTATTTCATCCAGTCTTGTACACATCCGGACACAGAAATTTACTATAAATATGCTTTCTTGCAGAATATGTCACATGTCAAGAAAACAGCGTGGGGTCCCCTCGGTTTTAGGAATTTTTGTTTGTATTGTATCTCAAAACAAAATTTTCAAAATATTGAGTACCCAATCGCAAACAGATTAAAGAACATTTAATCTGTTTCGTCTGACATCAGATAGCATTTGATTTTGTACTTTTTTTACTACCAGTCTCGGTTATTGCATTCATCCGTTTAGTAATCGACAACCGTACACCTTATATAGTAATAAGACACAACAGCAACAAATTGCAGATGTAATTCCTAGAATAATTTATTCACCTGGGAATTAGTGGTGACGATGATGGGCAGGGGCTTAGTTAATAACCGGATAATGTAATTATATCTTACGAAATTGCTTTCCGATCAACCCATCTACACTTGCCAAGAGAAAAACCTGGTTGTACGAACCAGTACGCATAGGAGAGAAACCAAAAAGACCAAGCATGAATTTGAACCATATATCATCAACCCTGACGTTTTACCCTTTTCCCGTCAACATTACGAATAACATGATTTCAATATTTTCAAAACAAGCCCCGCAAATTGCGTTTAGATTAAAGCTGTAGATTAAGTACTAGAAAAGCTCATGTTCGCTGTTAGTATAATTACATAATGTACAGTCAACGATGACTAATTTCTTTACGAATTCCGGTACTACACTTGATACATGCTCAACTAATCAGGTTTAAGTTTCACTGAAAATCCGTCATTAATCCGATGAGGTAATATTTCTGCTTCAAAATTTCGTTTGGCTAACTTTTCATGTTATTGTTACTTTGTTACTATATATTGGTAGATGTAAGCTACAACAACAGCAACAACGATCGACCACGACATCATATACGTTTCACGAAAGATATTTCGTTTTCAAATCAATTTTCTTTTATAGAATTAAGCGCTCTAAAGCTACTTTACCGTCTAAGTGGCGTATTATTATGTGCAATCAACTTCATTATTATAACTGCTTCTCTATAAAATTTATCATATTTCTTAATGTAAGAAAAATTTTCAATCGTTCAATCGATTCACACAAAAAACCTGATGAACAAAGCTCAAGTCATCAATAAAGTGGTTTATTGTTGAGTTTAATAAATGTTTCGCTCGGCAATGACGAAAAAACGTATTTCGTTGTTGAAGATGGATGATGATGGTTACAAAAAAGAAAAAAATAATTAGGTATAAGGTATGTAGATATAGTATAATATACTCATTGTTAGTTAGTAGTTTGAAAATTTTAAAGTCAGGCAAGAGTAAAAAAAGTTTGAAAGGTTTTTCTGCACATTCCCTTGATTTAATGCTAGTGAAAATACATTTTTTATTTCATCATCAGATTCATCATCGTTTAGCAATGTAACCGAGTCTCAATAATTGCACGTCGACATGTGCGAACACAGA
>JAHZNE010008401.1:0-11762 GCA_027744055.1 Callyntrura sp. NNG-2020
AGATTGAACGGAATTGGTGCTCAGGTAACAGGAAACAACTCCGACAATCCAATACAAGTTCGTCAATAGCATCATGCACCTCAACGTGAGGACAGACGGACCGAAATGCGCCGAAAAAAACAGGAATTTTTCATGAAAAAAGGGCTTCAGCATCCGATCCATAGAATGGGCTCAACCTGACATTAAAAGTCGACTATGTGCAAAATATGTACGTTAATGTGTGTTGTATTTAATGCCCATGACATTTACCAGCTAACGATATCACTACACGGCTAAAATATATATTGAACAAATTCCTTTTACTTTGAGTGAAACCTTTATTAATGCAAGTTACTGACTCTGACTCTTTAACTAAATACTTTTTCGCGCTGTTATCAGGTAATTCCTATGGTAACTTTGGTGATATTCTGAGAGTAGAGCAATTATAGATCTCCGCATGGGAGGACGGGGGACAATAATACTAGTAGGTACCAAAATGCGCCGTGTTATAACAGAACCATCAATAGAATCATTATGTATCATATTTCTATCAACTAACAAACTACTTGTTATAGACAAGCTCATTATCGTCGATAAAAAACGAAGTCGAATTGAATTATACCAATTCACTACAAGGTTATCCAAAACCATCACAAAGATTTTCCTATTTTCCTTTCTTTCGTTAGTGTAGTCCTCAGTTCCACGAGTAGAAATCATGTATACTTCAGGATATTTTTATCCGTGAATTCACGATATTTTTGGTAATTATGCAACATTTAGATAAAAAGTCCTTTTCACCCTTCCCCAGAACCTTCCACAAAAACGTAACAAGTTTTCCGCGTGGGGCTACAGGCTATAGCACCCTACAAGGTTAACTAGGAGAACCTCTGCGTGGACAAAAAAGGGATTTATTCTACTCTGCTGGAAACATAAACTTATATACATTTATGTACATTTCGCACAAACTCGCCTAATTTAAAATTTGTGCTTGTGCAACAATGAACAATAGTTGAATAATTTATTCCTGTTATTTCCCCTTTATTACATCCAGGAGCCATTTTTTCATCGTCATATGCCACCGAGACGACCTTACCGTATACCCCGTAAATTACTGCCTTTTTAATTCCACAAAAAGCAATAAACTCCTCCGGCAGAAGTGAGCGATAGATGCGTGGAGGTGGGTATGGTAGTGATACATAATGATATACAAAATGATAAATAATACGCTGCTTTCTCCTGCCTATCTGTTATTGTCCTAGCCAGAATAATCTTCCCCACAATACCCATACAAGTTCCTTCCATCTACGTCGGATAAGGTTACTTGCCCACAAACACACCAAGTACGTCTCCCTAACTTGTGTGTGTGTGTGTGTGTGTGTTTGTGCTCCATTGCTTTTGTCCATTTTCTTTGTCGCTCTCCATTGTTTGTCCTTAAGCTTACTCCCCAAAAGCTGATTTTTCCTGCTTTTTCCACCACTACTCTCTCCCAAACCCAATTTTTGTTTTTGTCAGTATCGAACTCGAAAAACAGTATCAAATATCATCTCATCGCTTGCCTTGCTTACTTATGTTTGTATACAGTCTCTTTACCATCGTAACACAAGAGGAAACGGATTCACAAAAAAAACCATCATCAACAAACAGATAAAGAAAGACGTAGTAATCGTCGTAATTAGGGAAGTCAATGATTATTTTTTATTTTTATCGTATCATATATGATTATTACGGATCTGAGCATTTCTTAATATTTGACGTCAGTCCGTCTGTTTCAGGCAGGCAAACGACTCGCATCAGTATATAATTATAGAAACAGGCGCATTTCATAAAAAATAGTAGTTTATTTTTATCTTCGTCGTACCTCCCTGATTGCGAGCAGGATGTTATATACTTATTACGTTACCTCACAAAAAAGAAAATAAAAGACGGAGGAGTAGAAATGGAGAGAGAGAGAGATGAAGACGTAATAAAAGGAAGGAATAAATGGAACTAATCCTCAACGACGAAGTATTATTACTATTGCGATTACGCACATACACACACAAAGCCTTCTTATTAACTCATCGTCGATGATAAAAAAAAGGACAAAAATGAGGAAGATGATGATTATAATAGACGGCTCAGCGTAGCTTTTACAACGAATGCTGTGAAAATAACTGGGAGATAAATACGGCACGCTATAGGCATATCCTTTTGTGTATTTATACACGCACCAGCAATACAAAGTATGTGTAATACCAAAAGCTCTTTTTGCCAATAATGAAATCCTCTTTGTTGCACCAATATTCTTTACCACAATGTGTATTTCCTTCATATTTTTACAGGGAATGACGTGCTCCTTTTCTATTTCTTGTCACATTTCCTTTCAAATTTCTGCATCAATCTTGCGAGAAAAGCCCAGGCTAAAAATGGTAGGCAGGCAGGGTCAAACTCCTCTTTGGACGGCGCATTTATTGGTCAGGCAGCAACAAGTTCCCGTTCTCATTGTTTGCTTTTTTTATTCATTTTAGATGAGTAATAGAAAAGAGGGTAATGCTGCTTACGTAGAAAATACTCCAGGGAAAATTTATAATTCAGGGAAATATAATCCAGGCGAAAGAGTATGAACAAGTGCTAACAAAGTTGCTGCATTTCAAATGAAATTTGTCACCGTAATAACGCGAAATTATGAATAGTTGATGCAATTTACTCGCCATCTACGTAATGATAGTAGGGCTATGCCGTGATATGCCATAAATGTTTAAAAATTCCTTTTACCTGCTCCAATGTTGGTATGTGATGTTCCGTTGTCTCTCAATTAGATTTGGCTATAAATGGTTATAGTGGTCAGACCCTTTTGGATGTTCCTCCGATACTAATTTTCCTGGACACAGGTTACCTCTACAAGGAAATTTAATTATTACAGCGAGGTAAAACGTTAACGGAAATCGTTAGTGTAGTCGTTATCCCACACATGCATGCACAATCAATATTAGGTTGCCATACGGATGTATTTCACGCAGCAACAGTAAAATTACTATCTCTATACTTTCCCCTTTTCCTTTTTATTGCACTTCCAATGCTACACAACACAATATATACTACCGTCAAAGTAGTAACGACTTTCACCTGCTTGCTGATTTCCCCTGTTTTGTCGTTTCTCTCTGTTACACAATATTTTTTGTGTGTGCCACCACCACCATTGCCACACTGCTACCACACGCCAAGCTGTTGCGATCTCAACTGTTGAACATTTCTGTTTCTCCATTCTATATTATCGTCATCAGCAGCAGCAGCAGCATATCTCCCCCAGCGAAAGGAACGAGAGGGAAAGCAACAGCATCATCATTATACAGCCAACATCAGGCAGTTTTGGTTGATGCTTGCTTTATTGTAGTCGTCCACTTCTTTTTTCTCCTTTCTCCCGATGACGAGCTTGGACTGATTTGATCGTCATGATCACAATCGCCGCTACTACGTACCATATCGTTGCAAACGCACAAATACGGTTATATTGGATTGTACAGTTACCACCCCATACAAACTGTCCTTCATAAATATCCGACTGTGTGTGGCAAAAATGCAAGATGTTGTCGCTTTTTGTGATGTTACTCCTTCTACTGCTGACGGCTATAAAAAGGGAAAGGCTACCTTTAGAGAAAGTTGGACACTATATAGGATGCTTACGGTACATAATGGGATGACTAAAACCAGTGCCATAACAACAACGTAGTATACGGAATGCACGCATGAAAACCACAGTATTTTGGTAGCATTGCTGCTACTGTCATTATTTTCTTAGTTTGAGGAACATGTTGCTCCTCCAATGCTTTGCCCGTTCATAAATGTAGCGTGTAACGGCTTTGAATTTTCAAATGGAAGTTCATTTAATCAGTAATGGTGTCCATGAGTGCTTTCAACGATGATAATAAAGACCAGTGACCATATTTGGTTTCGGTGGGAGTTAAACTGCTTTTCTGCAATCAACTGTTGTAACCTTATCTCGCTCCATATTGCGCCATGCCACTCTGGATTTTGCAAGAACATTGAGAAAGTTGCTACTGTAAATTTTTACTGGAAGGTTCGCATACCATCTCCACAACATAATAATAATAAGTTAGAGTGTTGAGGCGGACAAGGATTGTTCTGGAAGAGGGTAAACATGGTGAGAATAATGAAGAGTTCAACGGGCACACATTATTCATAATCACGTGAGCGCAGGAGGCTCGTATAATATGATAGTTATTATGTACATGTCATCTCCCTAAATGCTTACCACTATTCGTATAATCGTTTATGAGAGATGGAAGAGAAATGTCTCGAAAAATCTTGTCGTAAGAAGGCTATAAAGGCAATCCCCGGCGGTACGGCAGAGAGAGAGAGAGAGAGTAGTTGGGAGTAATAAACAGGAAGAAAGTACTCCAGTAAACACTTGCTTTGTGGGGTATGCAAAGCAACTGGGAGAATTTTCTCGATGCTTTCCTAAATTCAAAGTGAAAGCATATATATAATTTGATAGCAAATAGGTGATTGGTGGTCGGGGAGTAGTTGTATTGAAGTAAACAAATCGATAGATGAAAGGAGTTAGCCTACATCAAGGAATATGGTAACAGCGTATAACATATATTATTTGTGTGAATCGACAGAGAAAACGTTGAAGTTCTAAAGGTAATGCTAAAATAAAATAAAATCTGGGGAACAACGTCAACGTGACCAGAGTACGAATTGAAATTTAAAAACTGCTGTTATTATAAAGTTGATGGTGAAAGATGGTTAAAATTGTATTCCTTGTGTAACTTTTGCAAAATATTTAATTGCTGCTCTGTACAAATACCAAAATGAATGACTGGGTTAATAAGGTTGTGTTGTGTGTAACCGGGTTTACGAATGAAAAAAGAGAAGAAGAAAAAAACGAGTCGAGTGGAAGCAAAACACCAACTTTACTTGACAGGAACGATAATGGTCCTTGTATTGATTTCTCTTTCCAGAACTTTGTCATTTTCGCGACTGTTTGAAAGCTTTTCTGCTAATGTAAACTTTTTTATTTTCAGCTGAAACATTATGTCTGCTTGAGTTTACCCTATTACTGCGTAACATTCATCGTCGGAGCTGGAAAAAATTTAGTCGTGTTTGTGTTGTTCGCCAAGTCACCGGAAAAAATTGGAAAGTGCTTAATAACACGTTGTCTTTGTTCTTCCTGACGGAGAAACGTGTGACAGAAGACTGCATGGATGAAAATGGAAAATCTCAATTTGAGTTAAAATAATAATAATAATAAAACTTTGCTGAAAGATGCACTGTCTATAGGGTGTAGTATATATGCACATAAAATATGGATTCGGGAAATTGAAAAAATGTCATCATCGCGCCAGTCCCATGCAAAATTAGATACATTCCCGGTCGTTTTCTCGTACTGGGTTACATATGTACTATATTGGTCCACCGCCTTTCTCTTTTGTTGCTAGGTTATATCCACTGAAAATAAATCAGAGAGGCATATTATATATACACAGTTGTACTTATAATGCCAAATATAGATGTGTCCCTTAGGATCAATCATTTTGGTTTTGTATGAGTGTATTCATCTTTTCAAAGTAAATCCATTAAGCAGAATATGCCATCATACCATTGAGCATGCCAATACTAATGGGACAAAAGTTCGAGTCAACTAATCCCGATTTTCATATGTTGTACTTTACGTGCTCAGACATGAGAAAACCATTTCAATTTCGAATGTACCAAAATCGTTAACGCTAAGTAATCGAATTGGCCGTAGAGGAAATTCAACTGAACCACAACTTTCTCGTTCACAAGTTTCTAGTTATCATGGGGAAGTGTGAGGCGAAGGTGGTGACGTCTTCTAAGAGTAAATAGCACCTGGCAAAAATAGATTGCTCCAGCATACGGAATACATTTATATTTTATGTGGAGGTACCTATGATAGCACAATGCTGAAGTACAAATAAAGGCTGCCCAGTTTATCGATCACCTTTGCTGAATTTCAATATCTCCATACTGGTTTATTGTTGTATTGTTATTTATTTGTGTTATTGACACTGCCATGAGGATGGTTTTTTAAATGTTAAAAGGACGGGAGGCAATGAGACAAATAATCTTTAATTTCCATCGCAATCTATGCCAAAGTGATAAACTGCACTTGCAAACAAAGACGAACAATTTCATACAAAAGAAAAAAAAGCAAGATTTGCAAAAGGCAATGATATTTTTGTCCTTTATTTCTACACTTGTTCTGTGGATATCATTAATTGGAATATTCAAAAAAATTCAAAATAATATTTATTTCAGAAGTACAACAATATTGGTTGCAGGTGTTATAATCAGAAGAGCAAAGAGCTTACTGAAGTAAAAAAATAGCTACACGCACACGCACTCAACATAGTGGCCACTAGTGAATGTGTTGGTTACTGCTTACTATGTATGATAAACCATAATAATAGGATGGTCCAGTCCGGTGATGTTGCAACCCAATGAAAGGTGGTTCACTATCTGAACAGACCTTACTTTGACTATGTTGACGTTGACTTCCACACACGGTCGATAAAAAAGCTCTGAGACATGAATTCTTTCGAAAAATAATCCCCCCCGCGCAATTCCGAGTTTTATGTATTCCCAAAAATATATTCCAGTTGGAAATTATTTCCACGTGTAAAACTATTTTTAGAAATCTGCGTCATATGTCAGCTATCCGCTAGTATCTTTATAACAACATACAGTATAACAATTACGACTTTGAAAAATTCACCCATTTTGTATTTACATAGTTTTTGTAAGCTACTACTGCTGCAACGGAATAAGAAACCCCAAATGGCAATGACGCAATAAACATGTTACAGAAGACATACACACAGCCGAAATCGTATCCGTGGATCCAATGAATCGTAAACAATGATTTATTGCTATAATTTGATACTTCATAATAGGATAATTTTAATTATGTGGAAACTTTAGCGAATCTTGGTACTTCTGCCATTCTGTTCATATAAAATGTTTAGAAAATTCTCTTCATACAAGCTTCATTTAATACATACAATAAACACGCTGCTTTAACTACACAATATTACCTCAAATAACATTATTTGCCAACATACATTTAGCAACAGATGTTTGCCGAAATCAATTCAAACTTCTTTCACTTTATTTCTTCTTTCTCCGTCGTTTTCTCCCTGGAGTGATGGTGATGATAAATACTACAATACGAATATATTATAACTCTGGGGAAAGTTCATATAAATTGGAATTTAACGCTTTCATGCTGCCGTAACCCTAAACTCATTTTTCGGTTACGTTACAAGTCGCCGTAAGCAATTCACGGGACGGTACCGTACCATACACAGTGCAGTATGCTACAAGGTTATTATTTATCTTGTATTGTTGCTTTGCTTTCCAAAGACGGAAAAAATTAATATTGTCGTCTTTGATATATTTCAGGTGAAAGTGTTACACCTACGTTTGATATTGGCATTTAATTGTCTCCAGGAAATGTCGTCTTTCATATATATGTACTGCAACCCTGTACACATCGTGGCAGCAGTGGCTCTACCTTGAACCTGTAATGTAATAAATATAAGTACCAGGAACAATTTTTTTTATTTCAAGCTTACCGTTCCCTGAAAGCATACGTATCGCTTGCGTTTTCCTTGACTCTACTCATCGTCACTGACGCAAGTGTATATTCTCTCAGGAGGATTTCATTACATCAATACCACACTACCAACACCGTAAATGCATCAATATTGGCGTCACAAACAACAGAGATGATATACCCACGCAATACAACATAGTATAAGTTGTTTACTACACCAATACAGTTATGTCCCTTTTCCATTTTCAACTTTGCTGGCAAAAACAGTGTCATAAACAGATTTTTAATTTATACGACATTGCAAGAATGACGTTATAACGAGGAGGCGTAAGGTGAGCGGATAAATAGTAAAAGAGTAAGTAGTACAATTACACTTGATGGTTGACTACAGGGAATTTACTTCAAATACGTCATATTTTTTCCCAATTTCTAAGAAAAACTATTGGATCCACCGGAAAGAATAACAACGTAACGAGTTATGTACTTCAAAAGGATTTGCGTCATTGCTGGATGATTACAGTTAGAGATAGTGACGGAGTGACACAAAAATATATATAAAACTGTAACACCAGTAGTTATAAATCGTAATTTACGATAGGTAATGGCAAATTCTGTGTAGTGGTTTATTTTGAGGTATGGTTTATAAATAATGTAATCCAAGAATAACAAGGAAAATATTACAAAATGTTGTATTCATTAACATGTAACCTTTGCTCTTTTTTTAGAAATAAAGATTTTCATGGGAAAATAGAAAGGTATTTTTAATACGCGTAGTTAACTGAAAAATCTGAGATTGCCCTACGTCTGTATTGACCACATGAAAAACTACCTTCGCATTCACTCAATCTTGTCATTTTCCAGTTCTCTCAAACGCCGTGCGTAGGCTTCCTTCAGCTTCCCTACCATACTACGATTATCCACCGTAGCACAGTCTGCCAGAGCCAACGAGGCGGCTTTAATGTCTCGGTCGAGATTTACTTTATCCAACGTGAGCCCTTTCTTGATGTGATTTCCAATTTTATTGATAATGGCCGACGTCTGAGCAGTGGTCACCTCCCGGAGCAGAATTTTTCTTTTCATGAATTCGGTGGTGTGCTTGTAGATGATCTTGTCGTTCAGGGATCTCTTGTCTGTATCCCGGGTGGCCATCACACGAACTTGCTTCCGGAATTTGTCCGTGAGATCGTAGTACTTGTGAAGAAGGATCAGCGCACAAATGCCGTCCAATGTAACCACTATAACTAAATTCATGAATCCAGGTAGCTTCCGGAAATTTTCCCGTGCGAACTTCAAGTTGAAAAAGTATTGACACGTCTTGAACATGGTGTGCACCGCCTGCGAGCATATCCACGCCAGACAGAGGGTCGCGTTGCGCCTATTTTTTACGTAGAGGACGGAGACGGACAACGTGGCGTGAAGAATGTTCATTGAATGATCCAACGCGTCATAGCGAGGCACAAGGATCAAACAATTAAATTGATCGGATAGCAGCCAATAGTCCATTTTGGCGTCTTCATACAGCGCCCGGAGACTGTCATACAAGCTCATGAAAAAGTTGACAAAGACACACGCGTGAAAAGCAATTTTCAAAAAGCGACTCAACCAGTACGGACGGGATTTTTCAAGCTCGCTAAGACGCAGTCGGTCAAGGTGATCTTGTTGGGCGTCGGCATCTTCGTAATTATTGTCAGGGTCCTCCTCTGCGTTGCTCTTGGGTTCAAAGTACATCGGATCATTGGGGATATCGTTCGCCTTCAACTTGTTGCTTTCTTTAAGTTCCCACTCATCCACGTTAATAGACCGCCGGAGCATGGCCAGAAATTTTCTGGTATTTTCGTTAACCGTTACGTAAGTTTGGGATGGCTTAGCAGAGGGAGTTCGACCACCCCGAGATGCTAATGGATCTTCTTCAGAGTCACTGCCACCATTGCTGTCGCTCCCGCTCCCACTCCCGCTGGAAGAGCGGGCCAAATCTGACATGCTCGGCCAGCCGGATATGATACTACTTCGTTTTTGTGCCATTTTGCAGCGTGGGAGTCGGGTTCAGAATGGAAGAGGGAAAATATGTCACACAGTACGGTAATATGGACTTTACTCCCAATCGCAGACTTGTTTCTCTTTTTCTCGTAATTAGTACTTTCTTGAACATCGCTAATAATTAGCTGCTTTAACATTATTACACGCAATTTTATTATGAGGAGGATGTATTAACAAACCAAATATAATGGTCATAGCAATAACGCACATACCATGATGACAGCACACGTACGTTAGCTGAGAGCCATGATGCCTTTTGATAAGGGACCCACCCACACACTTTTTGTTGTTTTGTACTTGTTTGAGTTTATACCAAGCAATAATGTGTTTATGCCTGCCTGCGTAATTTGATACAAAGTAATATTCGCTAATTTTCTGAGAACGATGAGAGTACTGTGTCCTTTGTCGGTTTCATAAATTGATATAAATAGCCATAAAATTCATCTTGCGCTGAAAATGCTTTCATGCGGCTTGATCATGCTGATCAATGAAATAAGAAGGGGAAAGATACGATAAAACTACGGTAGAGTAGACAAACACACGGGCAGTTTGAAGAAGCTTTCATGTTTCATGTTTTTACCTTTTCTGGTTGATGGCGGTGTTTGCTTCCTTACCGTAACTCTTTGCAAGGATTTAGTGCGTGGGTGAGGAGGAATTGATAGGAAGGCAAGCCCAAAATGGAAGTAAAATGTCAACTTTCACCCGTTGTCGAAAATGCTTTTTCATGCAAAATTGGGGATTTACAGGACGCTATTTATACTTTTCACGTAAAGGAAAGTGATCCCTGCATTTGGGATGTCTACCAACATAATACCGTGGGTATGGCTGCGGACTACGAACGTATGCCAAGGTACTTCTATTTTAAATCCTTGAAACTTTTTGTTCCTGACTTTTCTTCGTATCCGAATCCAATATATTTTCGCCCCTGACGTCACTGACCTGCTCCAAGAATAAAACTTTTCGTGCAGACACTGCTGAAACAGAATGTGGCTCACGCGGGCGTGTACATGAAAAGTTTGGAGGGAATATCAAGTTTTGTTATGGAGCTTATTATGGAATTTATGTGTGTCATGGAACTGAGTTCTGGACGGTAGCAGAAGGCGGAACGGGGTTACAAGCTGCTGATTGGGAATGGAAAGCGGTATACATTTTATAGGACCCAAAATTGCACTTGTGTTTTTACGGCAGCATATAAAACCTGGAGTGAAATATGTGGAAATTATTTCGTTACGATTATACACTTGATAATTATGACTTTTGAAAACTTTCCATAAGCATTCACTTCTCATAGTAAATCTATCATCGTCACAGAGAATCTACCTGTTATCAATTTTATAGGGTATGTATACGTAGGCATATATGAAAGGACGTTCTCTCTTACAAATACGCTCGAATTAACTACTTGATTTCACTTGACAGCTAACAAGAATTGTGAGCTTGAAATAAACCCCACTCAAATCTGTTCTATTACTGGGTAAAACCACTACTTTTCGCAAATTACTGTCTGTCCGTTTGTCACCATGATGATTTAAAGGCTATGAAACCTATCGTTTTGGACATTATGGATACTGGCAATAGGCAACAAGGTTGGATTTTGAATTTCATCCTTATTTCCATTTTTAGTATTGATCTCAGGGATTTTGTCATTTGTGGTCGAAAAAGAGCCCTAAGAACTTGGTATATTGTGTAGCTATAAAAGTGTAATGGTACGTCACAGTCAAATTAGAGTTGATTTTCATAAACTGAAGTTTGGATCCTGCATAATATTAATGTATAATAGCGATGGCCCGATATGCGGATCTTCCAACCAAGGCTGACGGGGAGATTACACGGGTCCATCAATAAACGAAGCAGACTTGTAAATTGACTTTTCCTTAAGGAGTTATTGCGTGAACATTCAGACAGATAGGCAAGTTCGTCGCAAAGTTCAGAATGAGATTGGATCGGTGAAAGTTGTAGATAACATAAATGCATTAATAAGAAAACAATTGAGCAAATTCACGCGTACATAATTTGATGTTCAACGTGTATGTGTATAATCCCCTTTGATAGAAATATTTGGATTGAACTAATTTTATCCGGACATGTCCGGTTTATACTCGGGTAAGCACTCAAGCTAAACTTCTTAGTAGCAAGAATAGATGATCCCTAAAGTTATAGTTATATA
>JAHZNE010008402.1:0-12721 GCA_027744055.1 Callyntrura sp. NNG-2020
CTCTTTAAGAAATACAAAACGAGAAATGCCTGCCGATTTCGTATGAATACTTTATTTACCTTTTTTCTTAGATTAGGCTGCAGCGAAAATTGTATTTGCCCAATGTAAATAAAAACGCGTTCCACCTATTCTAACACGCAGTCCTCTTAAATATCCTGTAGCATTGGGTCTTTCAACCATTCCGTCAAATTATCAACAAAACAACTCCTTCCAAAAAACACGAATTCTTTCCCAGTGACCCCTCAACACGTGTCAAGATCATCAACTCAATTACACTTTGTTTCTTTTCATAATTACCATAACAATAGCAGTGCTTTAAAATTTCGCCCAAAATGAAATTACTCTCGCTATAAAATCCACCACAGCCCAGATACCTAGTACCCTCTCACGTTTACGTTTATCACAGGAAAAATGGCAAGTAGATTCAATCCCACCACTTTTGCAGAAAAATGCCCTTAACCAATGCAGTATAATTTCAAATGAACGTGTCTAGTCACCACGGAGCTAATACGATGATTTTCCTCATGAAACCAGTTTTTGCATAGAAATTGGTATATATATTCATTGTTTTACATGATTGCGTTGATTATCTCGATCGCGTACCTGGCCTGCGAAAATTCTTGTCGCTATGAGAGTACAAGACAACTTGGCTAAAATGCCCACTGCCCACAATAATCATGGATCATAGCTTCGCTTAATCATCCTCTTTAGTAGCAGCAGGTATACAATTACTCATCCAGCCAAAAAACGAGTATGAGTATTGCATGACCTTACCCACATGCAATGTTGAACTGAAAAAATACACACAAAAAGGTTGCTGTGGTATGCACTGGGATACTAGCCCAAAAATCATAAATAAACCATTATTTTCCAAAAGGCGCTTCTACAGGTGGTCTGGTCCACAGAAAATATACATTTCTCACAGCCAGGCAAGTATACAGCAAGTATCATTATGGATCGAGTAATACCATTTTTTTCACAAAATACACGGTTTCCTAAGAACGACCTGATATGATGATGACCTGGTTTGTGGTGGAATAGCCGCAGGAACATTTTTAATTAATATTTCGATCAGAGAGGATTATTTCGGTTTTTGGACAACCCATCTGGCAAAGCCTTTGAAGGCCGCAGACACACAAACACGCTTATCCGGGATTTTCCGCCTTTTGAGGGGGAAAATGAAATTCTTTACGTTATCATTTACGCCGACAATGGTAAAACAATATCAAAAAGGATATCGTGCACAACCTCCCTGCGCAGCCCATGGTCGTCAATAACTCGGGGTACATTGTACTCCCAAAGTGGTAAACCGGATCCCCCTGGGAAATGTTCCCACTGTACCTATATGCACTTTCGCAGAAATACTCCTGACTTCTGACCAGTGGTTGTACGACGTAAAGCATACCACGACACCACCAGTAGCGAACTTTCATTTTGTGGTCGATGGGGACAAAACAGGTAAGATGGTACGTAATACAAAAAATCTAATTTTTAGCTATTTTTTTATTGTGGTAAGCTTTCGAATTATTAATCGCTTTTCACGTTCTTCTGACTCACCAGTGACGGTGACACACACGAGGCTGGCTCTGCGGTTCCTGGAAAAATGACAAGGAAAGAAATGTCATTGTGGCATTAAGTGGACGCTTCCTAATTAGTATGGATCAGATAAAGGATGGAGGAGATCAAAGGAAAGAAAACCTTCTGTTGGGATGTTGGGATCATCAGCCGGGCGTACATATTGGCGTTTCTGTAAATAAACGGATAATATGTCTAGTTGGGTCGATAGATAACTTTTTGAGTAGGTGCAAGGTAGACGGGTATACGTTTGCCGTCGAAGGGAGATTCGATTATTTTGCAGCTGCTGGAAATTAGTTTTATGCAAGTTGCAAGATAGCAGCTGAAATCCAACCAAGTCAATGTTAATGCCAAACCACACAGTTCAAGATATGTGGGGAGAGAGAGAGCGAGAGAGCGTGACCACAATCACAAGTGGAAAAACCGGTTGACGATAAATGGACAACAACATTTAGGCGACGCATATCATTACTTTCATTGATTGAAACGCAATCCAGGCTTGACAGCAAGCTTAGTTTGCAATTTGGTTGAGTATGACAAGGTTTGGGTTTGTTGTCACTCCCGTCTTCGTCATAAGTTAGTACCTGAAATTTTAAAATGTGACCGGTGACCTTCCTGTTAATGTGAGGAATTGGAAACTTTGAAAAATAAATATGTCCACCCAGGAATTTACTGTGACGTTTGTGACCTCTTCGGTTATTACCCTGACGATATGTGTGTTCGGTCTGATTGGGAACGCGCTGTGTGCCGCGGTGCTGTTTAGTAAACATATGACCCGGGGTTCGTACATTTACTTGCTGCAGGGGCTAACTATATCCGACAGTTGTCTGTTAGTGCTGAGTTTCTTCAGAACTTTACATAATCTCGAGGTGATCACCATTAATTATTCGGATGTGTATGTGTCAACGCTGATTTATTTTTGGGATTGGATAAGTAAGCCACAACTACCTTTTACCTTTTAACATTTAACGAAAATCATAAAATCATTTGTTATTGCAATAATGAACACGTTCGTTTTTTATGTAGGCACCTCCTCCACCAAATACTTCACGGTAGCGGTCTCCATAGAACGCTTTTTCGTTATCACCTTTCCCCTGAAAGCCCACACCCTGTTGACCTCCAAGCGAGCCCGGCTCACCACCCTGGGAATCTTTCTGTTTTGCGTGTTACTGTCTTGCTTCAGTTACACTTACGAGTTTTGTATTGACAAGAATTCCTTTCAAATTTATGCTGCCATCGTGCTCCACTTCCTGCCGTTTCTTTTGGTTGTCATTTTTAACGCTCTCATCTTTGTTGGGGTAAGTCAAAACAAAGTTTGCTTGTAACACAATAATATTTGACAGGAGCCATCTGTTCTTATCATTTCTTTTTCCCTCAGCTCCGTAAAGTTCGACAGCAGTCGATCCGGAAAAGCGCCAATACCCAACAACAACGGGACGAGGAAGATGTCAAAATCACCAAAATGCTGTTCACCATCGTCCTCGTATTTGGCCTGTGCTACAGCTTTGAATTTATTCGTCGAGTATTGAACTTTGCGGCGAAAGACTACATGAATCGATACAACTACTACGACTACATCATCAACAACCTGGCTGACATTTTCTACGTGCTCAACTCCAGCGTCAATTTCATCATATATTGTTTACTCGGGAGCAGATTTAGAACCGTCCTTCGAAAAATTTTCCCGCTTCCCCAGGTACTCAAACGGAAGTCGTTTAAAATTGCCGTGAAAAAAGACGCTGGTGAGGATAACGTCAACGAAGAAGGGAAAACGACGAACAGCAATAGCGACAGTATCTCGACTGCTACGGAGGAGTCGGACCTTTGACACAAATTAAAAAAGTTCTTTAAGAACTTTTGTCGTAGAAAGAAGTTTTCCTTAAATAAGCCATTCCATTCCAGATATATACTTAAAGAGTCCCAGTTTCAATGGTGACCCATTAATTCGTATTGTTACAACGGTCACGGTATAGGATCTATGGAAAAACATTTTTTACACTGTTTTCCCTTAATTCTCTGTATTTACCTCTGTAAGAGCTTTACATTTTATCATAACCGGCCAGTTATGCGTGGGCGTAATGGGAAACGGTTGAACATTTCCGTTCCTATTCCAGTATCCTAAAATAATTGCTTCAGTTCAGCACTACTGGGCCATTACATCAATGATAAATATTGAAACTAACTTACCATTTAGCATTAAATACACGTCATTTCTAATAGTTACAGTTATGCACTGTTATACACTTACGACTTACAAAATTTAAAATTATAATAAAAATGATGGATTTTTACAGCGTGGTTCGAGTTTGAATGTATTTATTAATTGAAGGAAAACTCGAACGTAAAAATTGGTTTACTAACTTACCTTATCGTACTACCATACCAGCATGCGTTATATTTGTGGCTTCCCACTACCGCTGTTGCTGCTGCTGACGGATGTGTACAGGAGTTTAGTGGTTGTCGTCATAGTCGGTTCTACTTTTTGGTGGAAGGGGAGTGTATCTTCCCCTGTGATGCCGAATAGCAAACAAACTTTCTGGAATAGCTTGGCCAACATTAGGGAGCTGCTTAATGAGCAAAAAAGCTTGTTACGGATGACGACTGGAGCTTCCAACTACCTCGTCAAGTTTCAAGGATGCATGGGGAAAAGCGGGATGGTGGAGAATGGCTGGGAAGTGCGGGCCGAGTACCTATTTTCGGTGGAAGGAGAAGATTTGGCGTAAAAAAGAGAGCTTTAGTGGAGATTTTTTTGGACGTGATGGTCATGGACCGATTTTTAATTGATTTGTTTACTTTTTGTTTGTTTGGTTTCCAATAAAATTAGTTTCAATTGCGGTCCATGCACACCATTGAGTAAAGTGGTGCACTGGAGATGGATTACCTTCGAAGGAGTGGATTCTGCCTTGAACTTGGAGGAAAGTGGGAATACTGATAGCGAAGTTGATGATACGTTTAAACCAATTAGTTTTGTTGTGGAGCAGCAAACGTTAGTACTGACCTCTCCCAAGCCGGACTTGTCCTCCTTCTACTGTTACTGGGATGATGTCAACATTGCAGATGGGAGTCCGTTACGGATAATTTCCAGGGTGTGGACCGTTGAAGTTGTGAGTGTGGCCCACTCTGAAAAAATAAGTGGGAGAAAATGGCGAAAAAAGGCGAAAGAGGCGGAGTGGGTGAGAGATCGAATATTACCAACTGATTTGACCTTGTCAAATACCAACATTCGCGTGGACACCCAATGGAGCGAGTGGTCTCCCTGCAGCCAGTGTAAAGACGTGGCAGGAAAGCGGTACAAAACTGGATTTTGTTCTGTAACCACCATTTCCCCACAGACCACAACCTTGGAAGTTTTAAACTTGTACCAGCACCCAATCTCCTGTTCTTTACTGATTGACTTTCACCCGGACATCCTATCCGAATCCCCTGTCCTCCAAAGTTTTTCACGGTTGAAAACTTTAAATCACGTGTTGGGCCGTCCTCCAGTGATATTGTTGAGCTATTGTAAAACCCGCAGGAACTGTGAAGCTGAGGGCCCGCGTAAAAACAAAGTCATGTCAGAGTTGTATCAAACTTTTGATATGATGGGGAAAGATGAGGGGGACGATGGTGGGGGCGGGTCTTGGTCGGCACGACGTATTCTTTGGCTGATCAAAAGTCTTATGCACGGGGTTCCCTTTGGATGGAGCAACTTGCCGGAAATGATTGTTCTTGGAGGGCTGGTTGGAGTTCAACTTTACATATTGTACTTGATTTGTAAGTGGAAAAGTGAAGCAAAGTAGAGAGGCAGCCTTTCTACATGATTTCCTTTGAAAATTGTTTTATTTCCTCGAAGAATGCGCGTGTTTCATGTTCTCAAATAAAATATAATGCAAATTTTTTTATCCCCCTTTTTCTTCCATATTTCCATTTTCAACATGTCTTTGTAAATATTCCCTTTCACAACTATTTTGTAAATACATTTGACGGTTCACTTCCCCTCATTTTTTTCTGCCGCGCTCTCTCTCCTCAACAAACTCTTTCTTTCAAAGGATCAACGGACGACTTCCACATTGTTTCTTACTTTTCCTTTCATCCGATCACTTCCCTGGTGGGATCCACTCTTTTTTACTTTATTTGATTTGCCTCAGTCTGCATCCGATTTTCAACAAGCGAGTGCGTTCCATTCCCCTGTTCCACAGAATACCGTAAATAACGACTGCAGAACAGCACCAACAGCTGAGTCCTTGAACAGGCTCTCGTTCTCCCCACTCCCACACTTGTCTTGATTCCATTTCAACTTGGTTGGGCGTGTGTGTGTCTGTGCCTTTTCCCCAAATTCGTGATGATTCCTGATGTCTTTTCCTGAAACCACAAAACCGCAGACACACATACCCGCGACGGTTACAAAAAACATACGTGACCCGCAATAAGCTTCGCTTTCTTCTTTTCTGGAGCAAGCGGAGTTTCTTGGAAAATGACTGATACTTGCAGAAGGGGAAAAACCACATTACATACGAATAAGGTATACTAAGCAGCACAGGAGGGATCGTTATCACTGGTATGGTGGTGTGTTTCATATCTTTTTTCCTAATAACTTTGAGTAGAAAAGCGTCTCTGCCATTTCCACACGCAAACGAAGATGCACAAAAGCTTGCAGAACAAGCACCAGAGACTTTTTGCCGTGAAACTTTGGAAAGCGGATTTTCTGTGGGAGTTTCTCTCGAAAAAATCATCCTCTCTTTGTGCTAGAGAAGTGAAGAGCTTCATGAAACTTATAAACCGTAAAAAGAAGAAAAAATTGTGGAATTAAATGTACCTCGACTCTCGACTTTTTTAAGTGGGAAAAAGCATAAAAATAATTAAATAAAACACTTCATAAATTAAGCTGTGAATAAAAAGCGTTGATACTTTTCACTTTTTTTTTATCAAAAGCAGCCGTATCATCATCCACACGACTCACGACACGAATGCATGTAAACATATGCCCACTTTTGTTTTCAAAAAGCGCGCGCGTCACCACTTTAACTTTTTCCTGTTTGTCTGCACGCCTTTTGCATTAATTTCTTTGCACGTCGTGTACATACGTAACTGTTATTTTTGAATGTCTGCTTTTCGCAAAGTTCTCTTCCCGCTTTTTTCTCCTTTTGCGTCAAAACAAAAAAAGTAAATGGATAAACCTTCTTAGCGCAAATGAGTTGACCGTCTTTTGAAAGAAGGATGCTTTTACCAAAACAGAAATCCAAAATTACTCTCATTTTCTCATCGAGAAAAAAGGATGTGCGTGAATTTTTCATTTGGAGAGTAGCAGCTTAGCAGCAGCGTATGGGCTATCATCATCTTCGTCGACCAGACTGGTCAAAGTCGTCACTGCTGCTAGTTGAGGAGGAGGAGGAAAGGAAGCGTGGATTTTTTTGTACTGATCATCACGTAAGAGGATTGTCATCATCATCAATATTTAAGTAGGAGTAGCACTCGCGAACGTAATACGTAATCATCATCATCGCATCGCAGTGCCGTTTTCTCAGATGTTTTTTTCTGGATTTCTCCCGGTCGATGCAACAGACGAATGCAATGGAAAAAGATAATAATGCTGTCTGATGAGAAGATTAGGAGAAAAAACGGCTCAAGTAAAAATACGTAGTACATCCGCTTTTAGTGGGCGCTTTTTTAACAAAAAGAGTATTAAAAAGCTCTTTCTCCATTTTTGGTTGAAGTAAGGTATAGGGATTTTTGCGCTCACTCACGCTCACTCACACTCACTCAGTCAACACCCTCACTCTTTCCCTCAGGACACTCACTCATTCACTCATTCGCTCACTCAACACACTCACTCATCCTCACTCAGCACACTCACTCGACTGAAATGCGTTATCAGGTTGAAAAGGAGTGAGGAGCTCATGTAGACGCGACTATTTTATGTTAGGTTCGGTTTTGTGACTATTTCAGTTTAGGTTTGGTTAGGTTACATCCTCAGTCCTAATCTCAAATTGTCATAAAACCTAACCTAACCTAAAATATTTAAATATATATGTCTATACATTCATCCTCAAATTGAGGATGAGAATTTATACCTGAAATCACATATCAGTCGAGTGAGTGTGTTGAGTGAGTGTGAGTGAGTGAAAGAGTGAGGGTATTGACTGAGTGTGAGTGAGCGTGAGTGAGCGCAAAAATCCCTCAACCTTACTTCAACCGAAGCGTTTTTCTACTGTAGTTTAATTGATTTCCAACACCGAAAATCTAAACTAATCACTAATAGGAATTAAGTGATGCTACATAGTGTAATATAATTATTGCATTACATTTTCGTCAGTGGGTCACGATGCTGATGTGAATCCTGTTCACCCTTTTTGGTTCCTCATATTAGAAATGAAGATACAGGTTCATCTCGCCGTACAATATAAAGCAGATGAGGATGTAGGGAAAAGGTTGATGATCATTAAAAGCTCTGATTATAGTTCACAGACTCACGTTCAAAGTGTGCATTGAAGATGAAAACTCATTTATTTTTTATTAGTGCTTGCATAGTGCATGTACACGCTACACGCTTAACCATTTTTTTATGATGAGTGAAAATTAGTGAAAATGAAATTTTACTCTCGTTGGTACTACGTTGGTGTTTTGTAATTTGTTTTTTTTGTAATCTTCCTACCAATCAGACTCAGACTATATATTCAGAGAGTGCACAAATCGAAATTTTTCAAGGGGGACTTGCAGCCAAGAATTTATGGACTCAAGAATGCTTTAAAAAATAGTTCTTTTCCCATCATATTCCAGGCGGGGAGTAAAATAGGGAATCTCATTCCTGTTTCGTATCAGATAACAGGGGCCTGTTTCATAAAAATGACAGGCTGACAATTTGACAAATTTTTCAGTTAGTCACTAAGTCACTTGTTGGTTACCCATACATTTAAATGGACCAAATATTGACACGTTTGTTAACTTGTCGGACTTGTAATTTTATGAAATGGGATCCAGGTGGTGCAGAGGCATCTCCCGCTCTATCGATGGAGAGTATTCAAGAAATATTTGTGAAGACAGGCCGGAATATGAAAGCGTGGAGAGAGAATTTGATTTTGATATCGAGAACGATTTTCGAGAAAACAGCCTGTTCATCGGTTTTCTACGTTATCCCGGTTTCAAGCTGACTACTACCAGTGGCTGACACGATACAGACGAAGCAGCAACGAAAGCGGGAGAAGACAAGGTGTATAAATTGTCCGTGGTACTGAAAAATGACGACGAAACTGGTCTACGGTTTACGATGCGATTACTTCCTTACTTACTGAACTGGAGCTGGACTACGTTTTTCTCCCCAATACGATCATAGATCTGACGAAAGTTGTGGAGAAGATGCCTGCATTGAAATATCTCAAACTTTCGAAATACTGTATGCATGATAGAGGATGGGAGTGATTTTCGTGCATATGTTCATTTTGATGGGAATAATCTTCAGAACTCGTTTTCCAAACTGGAAACGTTGTCCTTGGACAACCTGAATGTGGGAGATCTTCGTAGGCGCCTACGCCGGTGCCCTCTATTACCAGATCAATCCTGCAGTGTCAATATAAAGGAACCAGACGTGTCTTATTGCTGGCGCAGAGTTTTGCTAATTGACGGAGTATACCACAACGTGGCTGACTTCTATTACCACTTCCTCCACCACTGATAGCCACCGTACAAATAAATACAAAACAATATATTTGCAAATAATTGTCGTATTGGACGTATTTTATTAAAACAGTGTATAGGAGGAATGAAATCGGAAAAAGTAAAATAGACAGACGTATATGTTATTTATTATTTTTTGTGAAAAGTCACAACAACTATTGGTTCTATTACTGAGAAACTTCGTATTGCGTTATTGCGTAAACGAAATATTTACATAAATGCTTGTCGTGTTATCTGTATTTTCACAAAAACATCTGAACTGAGAAATAGAGAAATCAGAGAGTTTGGTCATACATGATTTACATAAATTAGTAGGAATTTTTAAGATGAAAGACGGAAGTATCCATTTAGGCAACATTTAAAGGTTACAAGTTCACACACCACGCCACAACGCAATATATAATTTTAATTTTTATTAAAAGTCACGACCCTACAGCGGAGGTATTTACTGATTCCATAAACTTCTCGTGGTCCACGCTTTCTTCCTCCAGTTGTTTCCTGTACAGGAAATACAGAAATGGAAAACCAATCAGAACGCCTAAACATGGAAGGAGCACCATCCACCATTTCAGTTCACTCTTTTTCTGGGAAAATTCTAGAAAAGATAACAAAATACAACAAAATATTTTAGTACACACAAACATGGGTATTTTTAAAATTTTCCAATTAGTCCCTGTTAAGTTACCCTTACGAGACAACATGGGGCTGTCAGATCCATTTAAAATTGGCGAATTTGCGGCTGCTATCACTGCCTTTTCTTTAATTTCTTCTATAACTGAATCGACGTTATTCAGGTACACTTGTCCATTATTGTCTTGATCGCTATCTACGAAATCCCCATTTACAAAGTCTACCACACTTGAACCACTTTCCGTCTTGACCTGATGACTTGGTTTCGCCACATCTTCAGTCAGGTCGACGAGAATTCCTTTAGAAGGAACCTTTATTACACGTCGAGCATATAGTTCTGTTTCCGATAATAAATGATTTACTTTCTTTAGCTCAGCAATCTAGTAAAAACCCAAAATAAAATTATTTAAATATATTACAGTCGACAGTAAAAATTTAGAAGTACCATTGACCATCTTATAGCAACTACAAGAATCTCACCGTTGTATTGTACAAAAGTGCAATTCCCTGAAGGGTGTCGGTTGGTAACACCAACCTTTCGATATACTCATCTTCCCTCTTTGTGCGATATCCCAATTCCTCTAGTTCGAAACGGGACTTATCAACCCGTTTAGCCATGTCATGCCTTAACGTGATATAACGTGCAGTCCAATTCCACGCAACGATTCAGTCTTCTTGCTTAAAATCGTTACATCCAACATCGGGGTCATCCAAAATTTACAAGTTACACTAAAATTTCCATACATCCAAATTAGCCAGGTTAACCGTGGACATAAAACAATTTTGTCAAACATGCGTCATTTTGTAAATGAAATTAACTCACTCCCTGCTTTCACCTGGTAATTTCAGTATTCCAGGAACTGTCTGCTCTCTCTCTCTCTCTCTCGATCACGCAAGTTCTCTTTTACTTTAGAATCCTTAAAGTCTTCAGCATTTTAATTTAATATATAAAAACCGCCATTAAATGTCTCCTTTTTCTTTACATTTTTTGATAATCACTTCCCGAACATCTCACGTCCAATTACACACTTTATTTTCCGTTAACATTGAGTGGATTAGTCAAGGAGAAGCTCATAATATTAGTTAATAAGTTAATAATAATAAAAAAAATTGCTGCACTCACACATTCAATTGCACATATGGTACCTCCTACACAAACTGAATCTGGGTTTACAATTATACTTTAAAATGCTATTAATTTTTTTTTAAATTCTCTTCTTCATTGGTCGATGATATCACAATATTTTTTTTACATCTCTCATCTTTGAATACCTAGTAGTCCTTTTCTGCTTCACTCCACCACACGAATCCTTCATTTCTTCAACTTATACCCTCTCAAACGAACAATAATTGCCCATTTACGTGTGCTATGGATCTTGCGTGTTAAAAGTTACTACTACAACTACAGATGGACCACAACAGGCAGACAAATATAGTTGTCACAAAGGCAGGCCTACGGCAACGTCACTATGTTGCTGTGCTAAATGCGAGAAAATAGTGTCATTAAATTAACGCTCACGCTACATCACTTTCTTATCGTTGTCAGCTGGAATTGAAGCACACTATTACTGTCATTTCGTTGGGGATGTTTGTCTGTCGTCTGTAATGTAATGGGAGAGAGATAAGTAATAGCAAATACCGTAGTAAAGTACTCATTCATCCGGACCAATGATGTCATCGCCATTCAATTTTCATCTCTGTGACGACGATGATGATGCTTCTATATGCTGATGCTGATGATTCTCATCTGTGTGATGTGTGAAATGTGTAAAAGTGACTTGTAGTAATAACTACTGCGACTTGCGACTACGAGTAATACACAAACACAATGTAGACATCTATTCGCGAAATATGTACACGTTCATATTTACTTTGATACGGTACCAGAGGGGATGGGGGTGTTGTGAGTTGTGTGACACTGCGCTGCATCTGTAGAAAAGAGGAAGATAGCAGAGCAAGAATTGATTTATAATGACTTTCTTCTTCTATCATTCCCAAATAATGAAGCACTTGTTTGTCGACTCCAAATGTAAAAGTTAAGATACAAAAAATCTTAGTTTTCAGACGTAATTACTTCGAAATTACGAAACAAGGAAGTCTTTCTCAAGCCTTGTGTTTATCAAGGTCGGCTGAAGGAGTTTTACATGTTGCTGGAGACAAGGAAAGGCAGCTCTCCTCACAGAAACAATTTTGTAGCACAATATAACTGTTATTCGTGAATTTTTGCAAAAGCTATTAAATATTGCTTTGTAAACAGTCGGTGGGATTGCCAACGCGAAATGAAAATTATTTTCTACTTTGGCCATATATGCCGGTTTAGTTAGTTTACAGTTTTATTCTGACATGAGTGAAGTGGTAAACGATATAATGGGGCTTCGATGATGATTACTACTGACCTTTCTTGCTGGGAGCTACTTATGTTATTGAGTTTTGAGAAATGCGGATAAGGTAGTTGGCTACAGGTTACATGTAGTTTGATGATCAAATAGACTAGTCTGCAAAAGCGTGCAACAGTGATGCCAACGTTTAACGCCAATCAAAAATGTGTCACCACGCAACATTTCATAATCTAGAGATATGCCACTACATTTAAGTACAATATTGTAATTTTAAGCTTCATACACTCCGACTCGACTCCCCTTTACAAATACTATAGAAAGGTAGTATTTATGGCGC
This sequence comes from Callyntrura sp. NNG-2020, assembly GCA_027744055.1. Lineage (NCBI taxonomy): Eukaryota > Metazoa > Arthropoda > Collembola > Entomobryomorpha > Paronellidae > Callyntrura > Callyntrura sp. NNG-2020. Next base: position 12,532 of record JAHZNE010008402.1, read on the forward strand.
GTATCTTAAAGCCCTGACAGATTCGTGTATACCATTGAACCGAAAAGCAAAATCGGTGATGGTGATGAACATGTATTCCTAAATGCTTTCATGTTAAACTAATTTTCGCTGTTTAAGGGTTTACCCCCGGAAGAATGGAAGCTGTAATCCGGCTGTTGTAATACTCGTTTGATTACATGTGATCGCGCCA
>JAHZNE010008403.1:0-11503 GCA_027744055.1 Callyntrura sp. NNG-2020
CGTAGGGCATTTTGCATAGGGCATTCTATGACTTGGGCATTCATGGTTTCGGTCTTCTATCGTACGACCCATTATCACCACCTATAACCAAAAGGGATAACAACTAACAACATACAAAATCCTTTTCTCATTGAAAAGGATATATACAAGTGGGATGAAAGCTATAATCCGACGCCTTTCCTTTTTACCTCTCTTCAATTTGCTAGGCATCACTTTTTACTCTGAACTCTCCTTATATCTGTCCGCCAAACCTGTCTGTTAAACTTCGACCTCGTTTCAAGTCGTTTCAACTGATTCCTCCCAAATTAGGAAGTAAACGCACACAATAATGTACAATTGTCGACTACTGTCCTGAGGTTCACAAGAAATTTCGATACTGAACCAATAACATGCCCTCGTGTTAGCATCTTTTGTCATTTTGAACAGTCGTTACGATAACGTCTTAAGAATGAGCAGGAAACATAAATCCCTGCAAAATCTTCGTATAGGAGATAAATGCGTCGTGAAACGTATTATTTTTTCTAAGAGAAAATGCCAGGTTGAAGGACAGCACGATTTGCGACTGACTGACTGACTGACTGACTACACTCCCTTAACCTAAGTTTGAAAACAACGAAAACAAAACTACTATTTATTGCCACTCACATGTTTCAGGCACACAACCGCTCTCTAAAACGAAACTTTAGCCTTTGTCTTCCTCGCAAACAAAAGGCCCCAGTGCAATAATATTGTTCCTCTTTACCCAATTCGATGTACCCTTGTACTGGTATACTACTAGATGCGTGTAATTTGTATTTTGTACGTTTGCAAGCACCTATCTCTATAACGTAGACACAAGTGAATAAATAAATAAAAAATGCTGTTTTGCAAAGATAGAAAATGTTAGAAAAGTATGTGACAGTAATAAAAACAAGGAAAAGTTTTTTCCTCTTCCATTTTCACTTTGTGATTGATCAGAGAGGTGATACAAGAGCACTTTTCTTGATACTTTACTTGGCACATGCCTAAATATTTTTCGTAAATAAAATATGAGAAAGGCTGCGAGATTGATTTAAAAACACTATAGGGTCCTCCGTCTTGTACCTACCTACCTACTTGTGTCTTAAGCATCTTCTTAATATACTTAGCTCGAAATTTGTGGCAAAAAGTATCTTTTTTACGAGTTTTCCTGTCATCTTGATGCCGACAACGAAAAAGATACTTTTTCAAGGAAAAAAGTTTCCCGCGAAAGTGCCATATACCCGGTAGGTACAGTCAAAACAGGGAAGACAGCGCAAAAAGAAGAGGGAAAAACTTTTCTATTGCAAAAATTTAATATGGTATCTTTTACTACGTATATGCCTCTCATCCACCTACTTAACTGACTGGAAGTTGGAAGTTACTTGTTAGTAGTGCTACTGACTGTATTTGTACTTACAACAAGTCCCCCCGACTCAACTCCCAACACTTACCTACCTAAAAAGTTAGTGTCACTTTTATGTTTCCTTTTGTATATTCAAGAAGTAAAGCACTTAAGTGACGAGTTGATGGAAGATTGTTGTTGAGTTAAAGCAGTTTAACATAAAAGTAAGTAAATTTACCTTTTACAACACAAGCATATTATGCCTGATATTGATATTAAAAAGTACAAAAACGTACATGAAAACTTTTTTTTCTGGGGATATTGGTGCAAAAAAGTAGAACGAACATATACATATATAAGTTATCTGTAATAGTATTAGCAATATTTGTCTAAAAATCAATTTGTCGCTTTTTTTTCGAGTACCAACCTTCAGACTTGGCAGATCCCGCTCTTTGTTTAGGATGCGGCTTGAAACTGTGCATACAATTATCTAAGTCAGCGTCTGCAACAAAGGAAAAAATATTATTTTAATTAGAGAAACAAAGTGAACCTTGAGAAAAGTCAAGAATGTTTATGCATATTCCACATCTACTCCAAGTGGCGAAACTTTACATTAAAACTTGATATGAGGGTGGTGGCAGGCACGAATGCATAAATGCACTTACAAGGAAAAAAGATACTAAAAAGTTAAAGAAGGAAAATATTAAGCGTAATTACTTAATGTAAAACCCGCGTCGTTTCTTAATACATACCTTCCACTCTGCAAATAAAATTCATTGACTTGGCTTCTCCCTCTGACATGTATCTTCCAAAACATAACAGCACATAATTAAAAATTATGCAATATCCTAGCGAAATTCCAGTTAGTCGACGAAAATAACCGCCATTAACGCCTCTTGTTCTGAGAGCCCCTCCATTTCTTCTATTGCTACAACACCCCCTACCGATTCCTTGTTCACCGCCTCCAGACGACTGGATTAGTCGAGTTAATGACCACATCATTCAAGAAATAAGAGCAATCGATATTTTTGTGTTTGTATTTTGACTAGAAAACTGGGAAGATGTTGTTTTCGTAAGTGTTTTTGTTGTGTGCAGGCAAGGCACACGAGTAACAGCGCTCTGCAGAATCTAAATTTATCCGAAATCCCACACAGTACGAAAGAACGAATGAGAGGTCAGACCCAATGTGGGTAAATGTTTTTATAGTAAAGTTAAACTTTTGCAGTTTTCAGGTTTGTTTATGACGGCTCATATAAATGGATGATGACGAAGTTTAATATTATTACGTGTACTTGCACTAAACTATTGTTCAACTCCACGTGTAACGGTTGGACAGGTTTTCCTCTTGTTTGTATATGATGCAGTGCCCCAAAGTTGGAAACACATCCACACACGTGCTGCTTGGCACAACTGAAAATTTTCTTTAATTTCTCCGAAATTCCATCGTTTCCTGCGCTAGTTTGTGGAAGGGTACGTTTACACCACTGCACATTACCTATAACATGGACTAGGCTATACGGTTATATCTACTGACAAGCGTGTTTATACAACGAAAACAAAAAGGGAAAAGTGATTAATATTTGTTACAAGTTGGAAGCTGTGAAGTGAGCGGCGAAACGTACTTTATCAAAAAAACTCTTCCCTTTTTTGCACTGTACACTACCCTCACACAAATAGCAACAACAATTTACACAATTACGATTATTGAACTAGTTCTTATACCAGTAGTAGTCGGGTAGTTGTTTGAGTTGCTATAATGTAATTTCAACAAAGTTGACAGTCTCACTATCACAAGGAAATTGAAGAAAATATCTCTGAAAAAAAGTTAAACTTGTGCGTTGTTACTTTTTTTTAAAGAAAGAGCACACGTATTTACACAGTAAAGGCGTCAGAGACATTAAATCGAGAAAAAAACTTTTTTCTTAACGGTGTTCGGGCTTAAAAATTGCGTATTATCACAATACTCGGCCAAAAATTACGATTTTGTTTAGCCCTTGAGAGATGATGACTGACTTGGGTGTCAGTCGTATTACAACAGTGGTTGTTTATTATGCTATATTTTATAGAAAAATTGTAATTGGAAATATGAAGAGCTCAGGGAATTACAAAAGTTACTACTGTTGTACATGTGTACTAGAATTTTGAAACAGTGATACAGTCAACAGAATAATAATAAAAATTGTACCAAGAGAAGATTATTGTAATGAGGCGAGAACGTGCTGCATCTTAGCACGTATTGTGGGTACTTTGTAATCTGCAAATGCATCGATGGAATAAGTAGAATGGCAATTATTAAAAAGATGAAAAACGTGGGTTTATTGTCGACGACGACTGACTAAAGAACATACAAGGTTCGTATAAGAAAACGAGAGTATTTTTAAGGAAAAAAGAGAAATTTGGGTATGTCGTATTGTAGACATGTTGAAGTCGTCGCGAGGTGTTTATTTATACGTTTCCTTATTAAACTAGCTTTACTAGTTCTTTGTTTGTGAAAAACGGCAAATCCTTTTAGTCGTGAGTGTATGAAAGAAGGCATTTTTTTAATTTTTCATACGAGGAAAGTACATAAACCCTTCATGCTGTTTTGTCTAAAGTGTGTAATTTTAATTGCCTGTTTTCTTACAATGCTGTACCACACTGCGGACTTATGGTGCAGCGCAATAATTATTCTCTAACGAGTGTACATCGTACATGTACAAGCACAAAAGATAAAAAAGACACCAATACAAATGAAGAATAGGACATATTGTATGCACACGCATGAACACTCTTTATCGAAAGACTTGCAAAAATAAACATTAAAATAGTATACATACATGCAGCATGACTACACTTCATTTCAAGAGCGCTCATAGATGGAAATAAGTCAAAGACAATTATAATAGAGTATATAGTCTTCTTGGTAGTGTAGCTTACAGTTAGATCATTATCAAGCCATTAGCAACCCAAGAAAAACTCTTTTTTGCCACATACAAGAGTACCACAGAAAGTATTAAGCCTTTTTGCCAACATTATCATCGAAGTACATGCTTCAAGCCTGAGCTATTCATGTTGCCTGTAAGTAAACAAGAACACAGAGTAATTAGTGTCAACTTAATCACCGCTTCTTTCTCGCTGTACCCTACCTACTTTGCTTTGTTGTAGGGAACAAGGAAAGACAAGCGAGCGTTATTGTCAACAGTGTAAATGCTAGTGAATTATGACATTTTATATGAAGTCCATGTTAAATACATTTAATAATAATAATAATAATAATAATAATAATAATAAACACTGCAATACCGCAAGTATCAGAGAGTTCAGCCGGATATTGGTTGTTGGTGGATTATACTTAAGCCACCTCAAGTCACAGCACCGCAAATAATTTAATAAGTAAAACAGACAATGTAGCATTGATGATAAAGAATCATTTGTCATTCTTATCTTACTTGTTTTTAAGGGTGAGTAAACTACAACCTTCGTGTTTGATAATAATCTTAGTAAACCATAATAAAACTGTTACGATACAGTTATTGGTGTTACCTCTATTCTGATTTCTTTTCTCTCTCCTATTTTTTTGTACCTTGAGGTAAAATTTTAAATGAATCATTTCATTTAATCATAAGGTGTGTTCTTCATCGTTTAAAAACCTATTAGCTAAGCGCACCGATTGTCAATTCGTAGAGCAAGTTTAGCCATTTCAAATTTCTAATATTCATTTACACACAATTTCACTATTTCAAAGAAATTCTATATATAGTACATAACATACGAATTACTAGTGTCTGTTTTATACATTCCATTCCTCTTGTAGAACGAAATGAGAAAACGGTGGAGTTTTGAATGAATTGACCCGATAGCTGTTTAATTAATTCAGGGGCACGAAAAACGAAAAAGGCAGAATAATGTAACAATATCGTTGGTGGAGCAGTTGAGTAAATTGCAAAGATAACAACATAAAAGCTTTAAACAGCAATACAAACAGTTGATGTAATTAGTGACCATTTGTTGCACGAGAATGATAATTAAAAGTGTTATTTTCATGATCATGACCATGGCATGTGTTAGGGCCATACGGATACTAGTACAACGAACGAACAAATGACATTACATTAAGTACCTACACAGTGCGCACTTCGCATGCATGTCTAAAAATAAGTAAGGCAACTTTTTATGCCTCATTTAGAAGTGAGAATTCGAACATATCTCTTTTGAAGTGGTGAATTCCCTTATTTCATTGATGTATTCCGTCCGTCTATTTATCCGATATCGTAAGAATGGAAATGAATTTAGAAATTCCGTCTTCAGAAATCGATCGATGGTAAACTCTACTTGTGAACTTTCCGTTTCTGAACCCCCTGGTAAAATAGGAAGCGCTTCAAAATGTCAAAAGGTACATTTTGTATATTAGAACATGATATAAAAATGGTAGTAATTATCATTAAGGTGTGGTGGTCACATAGCTGGTCACCATGACAAGTGTTGTAACTCGTGAAGGAATCCGAATTTTGAAAACTTTGAATTTTTTATTTGTAAACCTATTTTGATGTCCCATACAACGGGGATTCAACCAAGCTTATATTTAATTTGCTCATTACTCCGAAACATGAGGTTAATAAAAACCCAGATTCAAACCCAATTTTGAATTACTTTGTCACTTTTGAATGTTCCCGTTGTTGTGTTGTGTTGCTTTTACATTCGGGAGCGACTATACGTATTGATGACAGTTTGGTAGTATTCTTAGCATTTGATATGTACCTAGTTGCTTTAATTGTGCCATTGAAGGTTGTCTTATCTTATAGTTTTTACTTTTTATCGTCATTCCTTTTCATACATTGTATGTAACCACCCGCAATGCAAAATGCAACTGCTTGCTGTGCTTTTGGTGTTGGTACTGCGAGTAATGAAGGAAACCGCTGTGAGCTTCCTTCCGCCTGACATACTTCTTTTTTATTAAAAAGTTGAACTTGATTTGCACATCCATGTGCTGTATTTGTTCAAGCAAAGCAATGCAAAATAATATTCATTTCTTTACCATACCCCGAAGCGTGTGTGTATTTTCCCCTTTTACAACAATGTGAACCAACAAAAAATGTTGCTGAAGCATGTGCAAGTAGCAAAAACAAACTCATATAGAGTGCACTTGTGAAACACAAAATTACATTTTAAATTACAATGTCCCGAAATGCAAACAGTCGAATGTTATTTAATTTATAAAACTGGCAATGTAATATGTTGTTTGGGTAAATATTAACCATTGCTAAATTACAACTAATTTCGTGAAAATTATATTTCTTTGTGCGGCAAGTTCAGATTTTAATATTTTTGTATATGAATTCATTGCTGCCAAACAGACAACTAACAGTATTGTGTGGGTCTTGCAGTACTTGTCTGAATCCTAGTAAAAGCTGCATTACACACTTATTTATTGCTTTCGTTACAGTGAGGGCAACATCATCTTGTGTCGTCATTTGTTGCTGTTTTTATAATTAAACGCATACGAGAAAAAAGCCTTTTCATGCATGTGCTTTGGGCTAAAAAAAATTCAATTCACATTTACCGTAGGCAACTTTTTAAAATGAAAGATACATGGGGTTCAATTAAAGTCTGAGTAATGTGTATAAGCAGTAGTGCAACTGCATTGCAGGTTATTATCGTCAGAAAAGCTATATATTCCGCCCAATAAGATGAAAGCGATTACAGAAAAAGAACCAAAAAGATGATGGTATACAGCGCACCATGCACTACGACGAACTTTATAATAGTTACCCGCTCAGTTGTGGATCCATCTCCATATTATTATGCATTCCTTCATCATGATGCATCCCGAGAATCCCAAGGAAGAAAAGTTCACTTAAATTAGGATGAAATGCTCTCTCGGCAATGCAGTAGTTATATATAAATTGTATAAAAGCTACAACTCTCACTATTATAGCCCTCATTACGGCGGTCGAAAAAATGAAAAATAAGAAAGGGACGGGAATAATGAAAGACTTTTATGTGCATATGTCAAATTCGCAAAAATAGATGGTATGGGGTCTGTACTTCTTTATATGCACATATCATAAAGGAGCTCTGCCTTATCATTGAGAACGACCAATATACAAGTCACATGTACACGTCTACTATAAATGCCAGCTCCAATGCAGTCTATTCTTTGCCCAGCTATGCTTCTGCTTGTAACAGATGCTGAGGCTGAGAGGAGATTATTAACGATGAAGAAAAAGCCTAAAAGTCAATTAATAATCTGACATAAGAAAAGCTTATTTTTTCTTGCCGATATAATACTAGTATAGAATATGGATAGCTTACGGGGAGAACATAACACGACAATATAATGTTAGTGAGTAGGTATTACGTGGGATTTCATCAACTCAAACAATAATTATTGCATACTTTCTTTTTTAAGTAACTGTAAGTACATAATAATTAATGTGTATTCGAATTCATAACTAGTATTTCTTTAGAAATATTTTCTGACCTTTGCCTTTGTCTTGCTTTAAGTAGAGATTACGAAGGTTTTGCCAATGACAATAAATTGATAAGGTTGCATATTGCATATCGAACCCTTATACATATATTAGATGGATATCTAAAGGTATGTTAGAGTAGAAAGACATGCACCAACTACTAACTAAATGATGTTTAAACGTGTACTTATCTACTTTCATTTAGAAAACAGAACACTGGCCGTTTCAAGCATTGGAAGAGGGAAGATGTATCCGGCAAGTAAATATACGTCTAGGCAGCCATGTATCATGCAGACTTACAAACTTACGACTACAACTGTCTAAGGTTGTAAAATACAAACATATTGTGTAGTAATTTAGCAACGATAAAGATTGCAAAATCTTTGGGACTTTACACTACAAAATGATTTTATATTACTAGTACCACTGAAACAGCAGGTTGGGTCAACTGCAAGTTCACAGCGAAATGAAGTGAAAGTTCCTTTTGACATAAAAATCTACAAGATATAAATGTCGTACTGCCGATGTCATACTGCGACAGCCCAGTCGGCCCAGTGTGTTTCCCATAAATACAAAGTTTAGAGCAAATAATTTACAATGAAATCAACTTTGTAGGATGTTATTTAAACTTAAAATTTTTAAGACTTGATCGTTTGAGGTCTGCCTGTCTACATGTGCCGAACGACGAATGTACATTGCATTGCTTGCAGAATAAATTGAAGTACCTAGATTGAGATGTCATTTTATTATACACCATTTTTATAGTTGTTGTTATGTAAAGTAAAGGGAGGAACCGCGTCGCGTCATTTTTTACGTTCAACAAATGATAGATAAATGATTTTGTCAAAATGCAATTACTCGTTTTACATTGCCAAGTAAGTATTTGCTACCACTACAGCATTGCGTTTTGCGTTAATGTTTATCATCGAAGATCCAGCATAATTCAGAATAATGCAGTGTCAATGTTACACAAATGTGATATTTCTCTGGCTTTATCTGTAAACTTAAAAATAATTTAACCCACCCGCAGCTTTCCTCTGACGTGTTTTCTACTCGTTTGACGTAGCTTTTAACCATGTATTTATTCCCCTCTTGCTCAGTTCACACTTCATAGAACACAGTTTGTATTAAGATTACGGAAGTAAAGCAATTAATGTTTGGTTGGAGCATATAAACCTACTAACCAGATGTTCTGTGAGTAATTGTGTCATGACACACAGCGGGAGTAGATGCTATTTTCCTGAATTATCTCAATTTCTCAGTTAAAGAGTTGAGAGAGAAGTGAGTTGATGAGAATCACCAGAAGTTTTTCATATGCGCACTAGAATACCTTTGACCAATTAATTCTTTTGCATGGATATTCACATAAAAATATTATCTGAAAATATTCTGTCGTTTAATAAAATTTTCAATTATAAAAGCCATTTCCAATTTCAACAGAGAATAGCTCCCCACAAAGCTAGGGAAAATTACACTCAATACAATGATAAAAGATAAGTATCATTAAGAGTACTTAATCCGCTTCATAAGAAAAAACTTTCTGTGCTTTTAATTAAACGAGGAACTCAACCGTGCTTATGCGCTTACAAGATTGTTCGATACCTAAGTACCTACGCATAAATACCTACATAAAAACGATGGACATGCTTTCAAAATCCCTAGGTTTTTACAAGTAGTAGAACTAATGAAAGTTCGCAATTCAAGAGGGCAATTTTCTCAAGGATTTGTTTGTTTATCCACATACTTGGAATTTTGGCTTGTGGTAAAAAATTGAAAATGAATTTCTGCATGTGGTATGAAAACCGTATTAACTTTTATTCTACAATATTACAACCTTATTACAACATATATATTCATATTATTATAATTAAAACAGAGGTGAAATGAAAGACATTTTGATAACTGCAGTTACGTATGGCATTTCTGAAAAGGATTCTCACTATGCCCCGCTTTCCACTTTTCGGGAGGAATTTTATTAAAAACTTTTAAATGGCGATGTTGATGCATGACAGACCAAAAGACCACGATAGCATTACGAATGTGCTGAAGCTAAGTATTATTAAATAAATCATCTAGTTCATCGGCTCATGACAATTTAATTTTGGGAAACCAACAGGAGTGTGTAACAGCTCTCTTGACTTCTCCTGAAATAAAACATTCAATTATACCTACCTGGTCGACCTTAGACTTATGACCGCTTGATTGAACTAGAGTTCCACGAATGACAGTTTTATCTTGATATCATTGATGCAATTTACTTAAGACGTGCGTTACCGGTTTTAAGCTTTAGGGAAATTTAATGTTATGCCAGCAGCAGCAGGTCTCTGGAGCTTTTGCACTCTAATAATATTTAGTAGTAATCAGCCCTCTGCACGATACAACTATTGTCACGGTCATTTTGCCAGTTAAAATTTCTTGTATACAGCCACTTTAATAAAATGACATTGACAGAAGTCGCAATAGTAGTAGTACAGTATACGTAGTAAAGCTAGAAACAAGACAGAAAACTACCAACTACATACATATTGCTTACGACATACTATTTTATTGCTTGTAGCAACTTTTATATTGAATAACCACAATATTTTCTACTCCCACTGGCAAGGTTCATTAGAACTAAAAAATAATAATTGTAATGCGCACATGCAGCAGCGAATGACGCCAAATATAAGAGGACTAATAATATAGGCATGACATCGGTGACTTGTTCACGCACTACAACGTGTGTCGTCAATTGGTATCTTTTTTGGAATAATTTGTAAATGAAAGTGATATTTTTTTGCAAAGGTGCAGCAACTTAACATACCAGCACAACACGTGAATCACGCATTTTCTTCAGTAGGTTAGCTTTCGCACCATTCCTGCCAAAAGCGGTTTCGTTTATACGTATTCAACGACCTAATCAACTTTATAAGTTAAAAGGTCATATTTTAATACTCCGATAAACCGGTATTGTAGTGTGGTAATTTTCCATCTAACCTCGTTTTAAGCACATTTATGGATATTTTAATCGTTTCCGGATTCTCTACGCTATATGATCATATCGTTGTAAAATGCAATTATACCTACCTACCTATATTTACTGTTTTTCATTTAATGACTAAGAGATCATACTGTGATTCATGGTATGTTTTTGCTTTGTACTTTGTACGTTAGGTTAATCTGTCATCAGTGCACACACACCGACTCATTCTTGTTTTGTCTCTGCGTGTACCTCGTAATAAAGCGATAAAATAAGTCATGTAACCTTTTGTGCGAACTGTGTTTTGCGATCGACCTTTGCACATACTTAACGAATTTCAATTAATATTATTTTAACAATTACCAGTATAGTACAGTTGTAATCAGTGGTATATATCGATGTTATCCCTTCTGCTTCATGTCATAGTAATTCTGTCTTTACGTCTCTTGACTCTTGTCAAAACTAGATTTTATCCGGTTATTTTCCTGAATTAAAAAAGGCCGACAAGTATTCTGTTGGGTTTTTATTTTCTGAATTATTGTACTCGAGAGACAAACCAGAAAACTGAAAATTACGTGCTCCAACTAACCTATCCCAAAACATATAGTTTGCACACAAGCATTATACCGAGTACCGAGGAAAACTTTGTAATTAAAACGCAGTATTTTTGTTTGTTATGAATAGGCGCATTTAACATCAATGCAGTTTCGTATCAAAGATTAAAGTTCGAGGTTAGCTGAAGCTTTCTGA
>JAHZNE010008404.1:0-11108 GCA_027744055.1 Callyntrura sp. NNG-2020
ATTACACCACACAATAGATATTTATTACATATACCTTATCACTTACCTCTCTGTAAGATATACAGTTTAGTTATACGCACTCACCAAAGAGGTTATTGTAAAGGGTGTGGGTTAATCACTTAAAAAGACTACTCATCTATCAATAATCAATAAGCTTTCCCATTCCGTCTTTAGTATGAAGTTAAGCAAATTCTTTGTAATGTTTAATGTTTTCCATTAAAGATGCTTGATACCAACCATGTGATTTCTGGATGCATAGTTTGTAAAAACGTATGTGTTGCATAAGAAAGGTCTAATTATACTGGTTATATGTATTTCTTATTTCCCTTTAAGTATATAATATATACATAGGTATAGGGATTGGGATATATTTCCTTGCCTTCGACAACCATGCTTTTTGTTCACTGGTTCGTATAAGCAAGCATTAATATTTTTGGTTGGATGCATATTACGAAAACTGGAAAAACTAAAATGCTCCATGTATTAAAAAATTGAGTGTAGTAGCGTAAGTCCATTTTTATGCTTATCTTTCAAAACTGCCTACAGGGAGGCCAATCCTCCTCCCGTCGTAAACTTTTTGGCAATTTAGGCTGGCTAATGACTCCTAATGAAATGAATTTTTGAATGATATTCGTTTCCTTTATACACTCTACATGTTAATTACCTCAGCGTTACGCTGACTCAATGATGGTGATCATGTCATTTTTGTAGCGTGTGTGGTTCCTGTCTTACTTTTTACCACTCATTCATAAAATTTTTAAGAGGATGGAAAGGCCTCGCTTGTTTATTCTGAACGACCGTTAAAATGCTTTTCGAAACCTATTTTTTGTGTCGCTATTAAATTTTGCATAAAAACAACCATGTAAAACTGGAGTAAATTGCAGCTTTTAAAAAAGCTACCATTTCATTTAATATCATGCTTATTCCAAAGGTAATAAGGAAAACATTTTAAAGTCAACCTCAGTTTCGAAACGTGTTGTAAATATAAATCTCCTGCTTTTGTGTGACTGGTGATTATCATTGGCGAACGAATGATGATCACTCCAAGGTAGACTAACTGATGTTTAATTCATGAAAACTCTTTTTTTACTGGCAAAACGCATGAATGAAACAAAAATGACTGACAAAATAGATAGTTGATAGGGGTTCTTTTCCGTCATATTTTATACATTCATGTGATGTAGTGCTCCGTACTTTTTTTTACTAACGAGAATGTTTCAGACAACAAAAAAACCACAACCGTATAAACTATAAACTACTTACAAAAATACAGGGTAGAAAAAATTTTGTCCGTCTACAAAAACAAAAAAGAGAACTTACCTCGTAGAAATGTGGCTAAGGTATTATACCGTGTCGCTCTTCTCGTATTCCAAGTTACTAAAGTGCTCCATCCACGACGACGACGACGATAGACATCTCCCCACGTTATGTACCAGAAGTAGCAATGTTCAACAAGAATTCAAATGGGTATAATGAGCATTTAAAAAATTCTTTTGACAAGAATAATGAGCTTCCGTATTTTATTACATACCACTGCACATGCCCCATTTTCACCATAATAATAATAATAATAGTAACAAAAGCTGTAATATTGGTGGCTTCAATAACAATACCATGTTAGACGCACATATGCTCATTTTAGCGTATTTCCTTAAATGCTTAAAACGGTAAATAAGCACACACGAATAGGCACAACAAACCCGTGTGTGTCTTCTCTCTAGTACCATATTATTTGTGATGGCGCATGACACTACTAAAATAGACACTAAAGCTGGTGAAAATTGTCACCACCACACACGGCACCACACCACATAAAAATGGTGTATCCAATTTCAGGTACGTGACAGAGAAAACCAACGGTATTGCTGTAGTTCGTCTATCATACAATCACAATTAAATGACAGTTTTTGGCATGTTGTTATGTGCTGTCAGCACTATACCTTTTTTATCAAAGGATTAGTTTACAGTAATCGGAAAGAATAGGGAAAAGCAATCATCTCAGCGATACATAAAATTTCAAGGGGATAAAAACGGAAGTGAGGATTTTGAACGGGTGTAAATCTTTGGCTATTTTTCTCCCAGTGGATTCCTATATTGTGGTAAGCTATGCTTGAATGGTTTATTTTGGCATTGTGATCAGCAGAGTTTATATGCACTACATATTATCACTAAAGCGTTTGTCAGATAATGTATAGTTGAGTAGGCATGCATTGATAGATGATAAAATCTGCACGTTATGTCTATTGTATGTAGACTGACTTTCAGGTGGAAACAGACTTTAAGGTTATTAAAAAGTTAAACAGGTTAGCTATTTCATGTGTTTTTTTACCTTATGTTCATACATTAAAAGGGACAAAGCTCACGACTCCAGACAACAGTCGAGGAAACACCATAAACTTTTCTACAAAACCTGACCAAATAGAAAGCCCAGTAAAATGACAATAAAGAAAAGCATATTGTATTTTGACATGGTGTTGTAACATTGTTGGAATCTAATTAAATCAGAAACTGACTCGTTGGTTCTCTATTTTTTGTTTGATGAGATAATGGACATTGATTATCCATTACCATTTCGTTTGATTGGGACATGCCCAAGATCTAATAGGTACAATGCTCTATTTATTATTGTGCTTCAACACAAAAAGTCATTGAGTATGATTTTTAACCTGGGTATCGTGTTTTTGTACCCAGTTGAATCTGAAAAGATTTGAGTAAAAGTGGAACCGAAAGCCACACATGAAATCGACAAGATCACCGAGCGCTACAGCATAGCAGAGAGAGAGAAGCACACACGTTTAACGTTCATTCTCTTTCTCTATTCCCAATTTTATTTCATTAAAAACGATAGATAGCTTGCTTCACAGATCTTGTTTTTCTAAAAGCTGATGCTTGCGGTATACCTGTTGTGATAACCGCGTATAGTCATTGACTCAACCACCCTTGATCTATGATTATAATATTATTTCGTTTTTTTATCTAACGAGAAGGTTATGGACAACGAAACTCTTGGAAATATTTTTATCTTAGAGAGACAAAGACACACAAAGGAAGCAAGTTAGTACAACCCAAAGATTATTTTTCCTAGTTAAAACGATATAAGCTTTCAAAAACGTTTTCTTTTACTCAATCTACATATTACCGAATACCCTTCATTAGTTGGGAGTAGCGTAGTAAAAAAATAGAGCTCAATTTTTATACTTACTTTCAAGCATGTTTTTAAGTAAGTAAAATGTAAAACAGAGCGAATAAAAAGTAACGTAAAGCTGTTGGTAAACACAGGGAAATTGTGTGTTCATTAAGGCCGCACACATAGACATGTCTTCGCCAGCTTAGCCTTAATCAACGTGTGGCGTTGTGCGGTTACGGTGGTCGTTGTTTGCTGTTGATTCGTCATGTTTATCTACCATTTCGACGTATACTAACTGATCTGATGATGACGTTCCTTTTTGGTATTACTGTGAAGAGTGGAGTGTAGATAAAAATGTACAAATGCTGACATTTCTATGTATTTACCTATATTATCGTCTTACTGCCCTATCTCTGATATATTTCAGCTTTTTACATAAAGAAAAAATATTCCTGCACCATCAAAAAACAGCCTTTCCTCATTTATTCTATTTAATAACAGAGTCTTAATAACTATAATGTAAAACTGATATTCTTTTCATTGTACCAGTTATATTATTTGCTGGAAAAGGAAAAAAAGATGAAAGTGACATCCGTTTTGTTGGCGTACGTCAAGTTGTAATTTTTTTTCTTGCATGGCTACTTAAACTCATCAACAGCTTTTGCCCTCCCTGACTGTTTCTCCCGCATGCTTTCTAACTAATACGCCAGGTGATGTGGCACACAGGCTTTGTAGAATATAAAGCGAATACGTTATTCGTATTTTCAGCTACTGGTTACATAAAATGGCCGTGTATGTGTGCACAGTGTAAGCTTGTTTACTCCTTGCTACATGTATAAATAAACGAATAGGTAGGTAGACATACCTATTTATTAGAATAGCAGCCAAAGTGTACTTTGAACGGCTACTTTTTTAATTCTGATGTTAAAATAAAATGCCGAAGAAGTTGGCAGGCAGCGAACAAACAGCTCTATTGTGTGTCTGGCAGACAGATTGACTTTATCTTTTTTCAATCAAAAAGTCAACATTGCAAATGAAAATTCACCTTTTGTGTGAAAGCCTTTTTTTCTTAATAACAACGCAATGGACGTGTGGTTGGTTGTACAGATCCACTCGAACCAAAGTGAGCATTTAGGAAACCTCCCAAGACGCACACGCGTTTATATCATGCAATAATTTACTCTAAAAAAGTATCACATCACAAACCATTAACACCAGCCAGCCGACCGTGGCTACCCATTCTTGACTCATTGTCAAGATTCTAAGAATTGCCACTGAATCAAAAATGCACAATATATACATATACTACTTGCATCAAACTGACCGTGTGTGGCTTTGTATAACACTATTTATCAAACATGGGGTGTGTGTAAGGCGGTGGTGGTGCGCACGGTGTGCAGGTAGTAATACGCCATTATTATCCCCTAAAATCATGTTGACACTCAGGATGTTATATTTTGAAAAGGCTTCATTTTTGAACAACATAAAACGCGATTTGCCACCAGTGCTGGTGTTATGTTGTACAGAAATGTTTCTATATTATGGGGACGTCAAGATTCTCACAGTAATTTGCCATTTGCACCTCACCTTAGCATTTTGGCCGTCATTACGTACTACTATCAGCATCACGCATATAGTAGTGTTGGCAATATTATAATTTTTATTTGGTGTGGCATGCCATCTCACACACAAGCCAACTCTATGGCGTTATTGGTGGTAGTCAGCAGAGAGGACTGAGGTATGATCACGCCTAGACAAGTGAACACTCCTTTGCATTGCGTGGCCAATTATGCTGCACATTACAGTAATGTATTAGGGCCCCATAAACGTGTGTTTGTCAAATTAACCTTTGTCATGTAATAATTTTTGTCAGTTATTTGAAGGGTGGCACTAACTTAGAAGCTCCTAGTTTTTACAAGTTTAAGGCAAAAAAGAAGACAGGCTTCACGATGTTTTTTCATTACAACATTATCTTGCTATTCACAACTTTAAGAAAAGATCTGGAATTTTTTAAATGAAACCACGGTATGCCTTGGTAAAGCTTTTCTATTCTTATTGGCTGCAGTTGCTTCTACGTCGGAATTAATGAGTTTATATTTTCTATGATTTGTCACGGACCCACCTTCACTTTGTCACAATATCAGAAACCCCCAATATTGCTCCTGGTTTGTACTAAACAAACCCCAAGTTTAGCTGTTCCTTGAAACATACTGGCCACGAAGTGACGCTGGTGTGGTAGCGAAAATAAAGTTCTCTGCTGCTGTTTTGTTATTAAACATCTTCAAAGAAGAATGGCGTATCAGAAAATAGAGGTGATCTCATTCAAAATCCTGCCATTCTTTACGACAATAATTTAAGCAGTTACTTCAGTAGTCAAGCCATCTACACGGGCCTTTCCATTCCAGACGGTGACTCTCTGGGTTGTTAGAAAAAAATAAGTAGACAGTGTGACCAATCGTTTTCTTTTCTCGGCGTTGTCGTAAACGGCGCACATTTCATCTGCCTGCCATGTTATTTTCAAAGTGCATAAGAAAAGGAATATTTCATGTTCATGCTTGTTCTTTCATCATCATTATCATTAGAATATTATAATGAATAATGACGAACAGTAAAAACAGTAGTCAGTACAAACACACCATCACTAACATCATAGCAGAGCTGTAGTGGTGGTAGTAGCATGACAAGGAAACAAAGAGAGCACCTTTTTTGTGGACAGTTGTCCGTCATCGTCATCCCTGAAAATCAATCTGCTACTCTGCTACTACCAGTACTAGTCTGACAATGTAACTTTTGTGCTGGTTGTCTATATACAGGAGTATTATAATGAACAGTATGTATTTACTGTCCAAAAGCATTTTTCAATGGTGATATCAGAAATCTGTTTTTTGTTAAAGCAGAAGAAAAACTTGTCCCAGTGTCCAGCTAGAAAGGAAAAAAAGATAGTATACCATTTGTCCATAGTCATTAAAGATGATGGATGCATTTTCCATCGTGGTTTTTATCTCTTTTTACTCTTCTTCTGGCACTCAATACAGGAGAAAAAATTGGTTTATCAGATTTTACAGACAAGACGAAGTGAGAGACCGTCATCATAAAAGAAGCTCAAGGATAATCTCTTTGATTAGGGAGGAAAAAGAGGAAAAATAATATAGCGAGTCAGCGAGGAATCAAATCAATAATCAAACTGGAGATTGAAGTTGGGAAGTGAGGCAGAAATAGAGTGTCGAAAAATGCCCAGACTCCATTATGACAAGATTTTGAAGTGCTTGTTGTTACAGTAGTACAGCAGTGTGCCATGTGTTTATTCTCTCATACAGCGGAATCCTCCATATAATTATTTCTAAGTAATTTAAATTGCCAAAAAGATTAAATTAAAAGCAGGTGGGCATTCGTAGTAACAACACTGGTTTCCTTTGCTTGCCAGAGGTGAGACGCAATTTAACGAAGCGCGTAGTACAAACAAACACGCATTTTTTGAGGCGGTAGAGAGAGAGAGAGAGAGAGAGAATGAGAGGAATCAAGGTTGATTGCGTTGAGGAAAGGGAGACACGTTTCTTTCACACGAAGTACAGGGGAGTGCACAGAGGGCAAGTGTTATCAAATCAGATAGTAACATTTCAATTTTAGCCGGGCTCTTGTGTGTGAAGACAGCATTTCTATATTAGTGAAACATCACAAGGCAAAAAATTTGACTTACTTTCAGGAGTTGACAACCGTCCTCATCATCATTTATTCCCAAAGATAGAGAAAGGGAAACGAGAATAAAAAAAATAACGTGTGATGTGATGATGATGATGATGATGCACGAAAAACATCTTGTCCTGCTGTGTTTTTTTCTATGTGCGCGTAATTCCTGTGTCTGGTACTGATGTTTTGATGAAATGCAAATAGGAATTAGATTAAAAACAGGGTAATAATGACTATACGTGAGAAAAGTGGTAGTAACAGTCGGATTCGTCTTTGCAATTGATTAATGTGAACAAAGCATTTGGACCTTTCACTATTTCTGTTTAACTGATTACAACAGTTGTTTTCCATTGGCGGCAAATCAATAATTGTTTTGAAGTAATTTCAGGTTTAAAAATACTGGCACTGGGTGTCTTAAAAACTGAAGAGACTTTGCCTTTTATGATACCCTCTACCCATCTATCTCTGTTTCTGTCTTCGCTCCAAATTTGCTCATGGTTCTATTCTTTATCTCTGAAAAAACGTCATCCACGTCCACAAACTGCATATAGGTAGCTATTTTATTGCCGTTACGTGATCAAATCTCATTTTCTCTTCTCGTCTTTTACAGAAAAAAATGCCGTTTCTTCAATTCAATACTGCATACTACAAAATAATATCATATGGCGCGTCATCTTCTCCTGCTCTCGCTTTGTTAGTGCGCACAGAAACAACCTATTATTTACATGCGATATGTTATGTAGATTGCTGACTTGTATGCATGATAACTTTAAGGAATCTGGATCAGAATTTAATTACTTTCAAAGTCAATAACTGCTCACATGAATCCCATTTAAGTCAAGATTTATTGCTCACTAATCAGAGAATTATTGGAATAAATATGCTTCTTTATTATTTTTCTAATAATGCATTTACTGCCAACTGACTACTATGCACTAGAGCTGTGGTGGTGGTGGTGCTGCTGCTGCAAAGCAAAAAGGCTTCAAGCACATTATTGACGATAATAACAATAAAATAATAAGTTTTCTACTCTACTCAATGGGAGATTTCAAATAAAGTGATGGTGGTAGCCAACACTTTTTCCTTCCCTGCAGTACAAGAAGCTTATCTAGTTTATTTGGTAGCATATAGAGATGCTAATAAAATTGCATTTTTAATACCGTCAAAAAAGAGAAAAAAATATATATAAAGTGGGATTAGTGGAGTGGCTTTTAATTGATGAGCAACCGCAAGGCAGGGGAGCTTGTTGACGAGTAATACTTTCCTCTCTATATGTGTGTAAGTATAGGAAAGAAAGTCGAAACTATACAAAAAGCTTCCTGAAACCTGAATTAGGATAGTAAATATTAGAGAAGGGCTGATCCGATCTGTTGCTCTCCTTTTCTCAAATGATGTATTAAATCGTCAAGCGAAACAATGGTGTTGTGCTATATATGATTATTCGGTACGTGACTTCATACCAGTATGAACTTTTGCACAAGCACAAACAAGTGAATGGGGTTTTGGGGTAGAGTGCTAACAAGATGTATACTACATGCACAAATTTCCAGTTTTCTCAATATCACCTATCGGGCTTAAAAAAGAGGTAGTGATGGTGGTGGTGGTAGACGATAACGACCCCACCACTAGTTTTTCTGATACTCTTCCATCTTCATGAACTGATATCGCAGCACATATTTTTCTCAGACTGGTTGTATTGTATCTGGTCATGTATATTTTTTCGTTTTACGTGAACATATTGGGTTTACGTAAAATACGTGTTCGAAATGGCAATTGTAATTATCGCTGTAATTGTTATTGAGGTCGTTAACAGCATTGATGTGGCTTTTGGCTTGCGTATTTATTTCTTAAATCGATAAAGATGGGATGACGGGCGCGGGTGGTGTATTGCGTGTATTCTATTGTCGTCGTCGTCGACGTCCACCTCTTTTTGTCGTGATTCGTGATTGTGGTAATGGAAAAAAACGCAGAAGAGCAGACGTGGAGCAATATCAATATGTTACAATATACATGATACATGTTCCATAAAAATCTGGACATTTCTTTCAAGGGAGTAACAATAAAAAAGGCAAAGATTCAACTTACCCAACCCAAAAATCAACGAGAAAAGCTTCTTTACTTTTTTTATATGTACAACACATGTTGTTGTTATATTTATATCAGCTAAACTTGCCGTTTTTTATTAGTTTGTTGTCTACGTTGACAGTTAAATATATTCTAATGGGCAATTGTCTCAATGGAACATGGTCTAAAGGGCTAATTCCAAGTTGTCATTACCGTCATCAAACTCAACAGTCAAACTGGACAACTCTTCTGGACTGTCGTAGCTTGAGGAGTGCGTATCAATATTCTATCTTTTATATGGACATTTGCAGTATCTCTAGTGTCAATTAAAGAGGTCTAAATTTGTATTGTCATTTTGTACCACTTCATCGTATAACTTATACTGTCTGCTATTGCTATTCACATTCAAGTACCTGAATTATACGCACTAATGCTTCTTTACCTAGTGTTTAGCGCTACTATTTCACTCCGTTTTGTCTGCGGGTAGTTATCCCGTGCACTATTTCGAGCGAATATGGCACCACAGCTACAGCAATGCGAACGCTTACATTTTATGTACCTACGACTGCTGATACAAGTTTCGCTAGAATCAACGCACCTTTTAATTGCTACTTTTCCGTCTTGATATCTTATGTGAACTTCATTCACTAAAAGGAAAAATAACGATTTCTCCTCTTCCAGTCAAAACAGTCTATCAGTTACTGCCCCATTCATTAGGCCATTTTCTTTAACCATCACACCGTAAAAAGTTAGTTTTAAGTACGTACTTACTACTTGTTATACAAATTTGAATGTGCAGGGAATTTATTTTCACTTCTTACGAGTTGTCATTTAGATTACAGACTGTTCGCCCAAATATGCAATTATCAGGTGAATTATACGTATAATCATCCTTTCCACTTGGCATGTTTTGACGGTCGGGTGTTCAGAGGATGAATTTACTAAATGCTTTTACCTTTCGTCTATTGCAAACACCTCAGCAAATTGCGACAAAAATTAAGAAAAAACATTTACGTAAAAAGAAATTCTCTAGCAAGAAGAAAAGTACGCCATGCAGGAAGATAACTTCTGGCTTGAAACAAAACAAAATCTGGCTTCATCGTTTAATTCATTTGATCAATTTTTTTCTCTTTTTACGAGATTACGACGGCTTGCAGGCATCACGCAAGCAGTTGTTGGTTTTTTGTTTTGCTTACGTCTTAGATCATTGCACATTGGCAAATAGTCAAGTTAATTTATACTTGCCAAAAACAACCCCCATTTTATAGCTGTAGCTCAGCTCTCTAGCTTTGTACTATTATCATCATCTTCATCATCCTCATTTTCATACATTTTTATATTTATATGATCGCCGTACAGAAAATATTAAATTGTGAACTGATGCTCCCGCTCCAGGATGTTAGGCATACCAACAAGCTGTTGTTTTTTTCTCTACTACTGTTGCTGCTGTTTCTGTTAAGGAAGAAATAGAAATGTTATCATTGTCGCACATCGTCATTAAATGACACACCCCAACCAGTATAAAAATATTATAGAGGGTTTGACTGGTTGCTGATGATATACAATAATAACGCTAGTTTACTGGTTACGGAGTTACGGATGGATGCTTGGTTGGACAGAAAGTTTTGTTACGGAACGCTGACTCTGCTGCTGCTGCTAGTTGAGTGTGTGTACCTATATTAGTTCAGAAGCACATAAACCATATAATATGTGACAACATATCGTAAAGATAGCTTAATGACGTAACATAATTTAACAGGTCACTTCACCAAACACATCGTCATCATCACCAATATCGTATTATTATATGGCCTTCCTATCAACGCAGGGATATAATTTTTCAGGAAAAGACAAATTATCCCAATAAAACAACTCTTCGGATGAAACCAGTCGTTTCTTTGAAAAGAAAAGGTGTTTGGTTGCAAGAAGGGGAACTGGATGGATGAATTGGGAGGGAGGTGATGATGATTGTAATGATGACGACGATGATGATGCGGGGTATCTTTTTCCTCATCATCGTCATCGTACAAAAATAAAGAAAAAAAAACAGAACGGACGAAAAGGAACTGAGAGACAGCTAAAAATTACGAACACCAAAATCAACCTTTTGGACTCATTAGGGATTGTTCTTTTTCGGGTTGTTTTTGTAATAAAAAAGCTGTGAACGACCTTTAAGAGAGATTTGCTTCAGTTTTATTACAATACTTATACACACTACATAAAGCACAAA
>JAHZNE010008405.1:0-17948 GCA_027744055.1 Callyntrura sp. NNG-2020
CCTAAGAAAACTAATCATCTAGTAACAAAGATCATTTATGGATGGAAATAGACCATATCTATTTAGGCAGTTGTAACCCAGCTAAAAGTCAACTTGCCAAGCCACAACTAGATAATATAGCCTCGAGAGATTTTTTGCTATGTTATATCATCAACCATCAGAAATAATAACATTTGGAGCGTTAACATGATTAATGAAAACGTGTTCCCTTTATAAAATAAAGTCTATTCATTTGTCCAGATACGGACTTGCTAATATAAAGTGATATCTATAACTATAAATATCGCCCTTCCACACCAGTTTCTGTTTTAAACACGACTTTAACGAAGAAAATTCATTAATGAGAATATTCCATGTATTTCTCTCTAATGTATTAAAATCAGTATATTTTACGTGACATGCATAGGTATATATAATGCCACCCATAGCGTAAGATCAGTCCTGATGAAAGTACTGCGTTGTACTTTCTGTTGGGGCCCACTCCCACCGATAATTTGCAAAAACTTAACTTTGTAACTTTGACGTAAAGTAGCGAACTATTTAATAATATTTTTGTTGTAACTTTTCCGTATAACTAATCAAAATGTTGTAACCACTGATGAAATATTAAGACATCTTGTGAAATTAAATTGAATTTTGAGGTTCGAGGTTTGTGTGGGAAGATAGAGGGAGTATGAAAAAGCCCAAACCGAAGTCATTGCACAGGCAAACACAGCTCATGTCCACATGAAGTCTTTCGTCTTATTAAGAATTTCTACAGCAAATTATTGCTATTACTGGAATGGAACTCATTATTTTCTAAGTCAAGCTGTCATTTGCATTATTCCTTGTCGAAATCATTTTTTAGTATTTTTTTATATGTATGCTTTACGTCATGCTTCGTTCAAGACAGCTACTGCCTCTCTTCCATATGTACACTTGCTCTGTAATTTTTTATTTCAGGCGATGCAATTCTTCCAGCTAATTTTCCCACAACGCTTTTTCTCCCTCCTCTTCTGTTACTAGCGGGGTTTGTGGTTGAAAAAAGATTCTATTGTTAAACTGCCGAGCAGTACACAGCAGATAAGTACCCCAGCATTGTTTCTGAAATTGGACATGGTTCACGGAGCAAAAGGTGGGAACGGAAGTGTGTTATTCTTTATCGTGGGAAATTCTACCCGCTGATTACTTGTACCCACAATCATTTCTATCACGGCCAACGTTTCTCCATTGTAGCTAAAAAATTTCTTATTTCAAAATTTACAAGAATCTGCTTTTACCCTCCAGCGTGTAAAACGCGTTTTACGATATCCACCATTAGCAGAACCAGTGCAGTGTGCTGACACATTTTATCTTTTGGTACTTACGAGATAAATGCTGCAATTTTCAAGAAAGCCAACCAATTTTAATTTCTCTTACTAAGTGAGTAAAAACCTTTAATGGACTTGTGTACTGTGTTCTGACATTAGTTCATTACTCCTTGTTACGATTGTAGTAACGTTTGTGTTAATGTTCTTGTTTTCAAATTCTGTAACGTATACTTTACAATTACACACTGTCTTGTTGTCAGCTAGTTTTTCTTATTAAAAATAGTTTTACCTCGTCGTTCATTAGTTATACAAAGTATCGAGCTGTAACGTATATAGATAGAATATATGGATATTATCTTTTTACATTTTCTTTTCCTGACAACCAGTAAGAGTACCAGTGGGAGAAAATATTCTGACCAGACCGACAAAAAATCCTAGACAGAAAAGTTTGCAAGTTTCCTGCCAACTGAAAAGCCATATAAATGCGTCAGCGTCAAGTCCTAATGAGATCACGGTGCCTTATCACTAGCATCATTGACATTCATCGCCTTATCTATTTATATGATTGCCTACAAATGTGTTCTCTCCTTCAATTCTTCACGCTAGCTTATACCGTAGAGCAGTGATTCTACTGCATACTTAGTTGGGTTAAAGCAGCCGCTATTTTGATGCGCACAGTCACTTCAAACAAATACGCAAAATTACAGATGTCGGAATATTGTAGAAAATCACAGAATGCTTAAAGGCTACTATGTGTAGCGGGTGGTGAACAGCTTATTATTTATTTTCATGATAATGGGGATTTGCTGCTGTTGACAAAGTATCGAAACACAAAACACATTTTTCCCTTTTTCTGCAGGGCAATAAAACGTATATCGAAATCCTGTGTATATTGTGTATTGAGTCGGCTCACGTTTCACTATCAGTAAGTTAATCAGTTAGTTTTCCTTTGCTCATAAAACTTTACCCAGCGACGAACAACTTGTGTCGTACGATGAGCTTCACCAGCGAAATCTGTGAATAATAACTAATAGCAAAAATAAGAGCGAGCAATCTCCTTTCGGTAGCTCTCTATATGCATAACATCGACTACTGTAAACTATCTCGGGTTGATCACGTTTCACATTTTTTCTTCTTCTTCTTCAGCCACTACTTTTCCTGTATGCGTATTTGTTTTAACCACAAAATGTTGACAAAATTTTTCCGCCGAAATTGGAAGTATTAAGTTCCAACGACCCCTATGTGATGCATAAAAAATTGAACCGGGTTTCGTTGTGGTTCCTTCCTTATAGTTTTTAATCCACTGCGTCCATATTGCCCACGTTATATTCACAGTGTGCCAGAACTGTAAAAACGAAATTATCTCTTTTTTGCGATTTCTTCACTGATTATTATTTCAACATCAATTTGGAATCGTAATAGTATATACAGTTCGGATGATGATGACGATGATGTGGTTATAGTATACTCATCACATAATGTTATCTTATGTACTTCATGCTTGCGAATGTTCATCAAACCAAGCAAAAACCCTATTAACGGCTCTACTCACTTTTCTGCTAGCTAGTTTATTATCATCTTACTGCAAAAAAAACAATGGATGCTTTGGTCATCCAATCTTGGTGTACAATGGCTGTTACACTCAAACATACATTCCTGCATCACATCATCCC
This sequence comes from Callyntrura sp. NNG-2020, assembly GCA_027744055.1. Lineage (NCBI taxonomy): Eukaryota > Metazoa > Arthropoda > Collembola > Entomobryomorpha > Paronellidae > Callyntrura > Callyntrura sp. NNG-2020. Next base: position 2,963 of record JAHZNE010008405.1, read on the forward strand.
CATCACGTACGTGCACCCATGCCCATACAAATGCACTCGAAGATGATGATGATCATCATCATCATCACAAAATAACAGGGCAGAACAGAAGTCCTGCTCAGCAGAGAGTAATGGCTTACAAGGTAGAGGCACACAAAACGACACAGGAGCTCTCATCAACATCCTTCCTGTCTTCCTCTCCCACAGGCTAGCTAGATTGGCAGATTGGTTTCGCAATCAATTTATTTCAAATGTAACTTTTTTGGGCAGTATCAACAGGACAATAACTTGTCACGTCTCAACTTCAAGAATGGGAATCGATGTTGATGTAAAAAAGTCTATTTCGTGTGAGTTTAAAAAAACAGGTTTTTTTCTCTTCATGTCTGTCGTTTTGTGTTTCGTATTCACAAAAAAGTGACTACGACTGCAAGGCTTGTTTTGGTAGTAATGCTCCCACGAAAACCTTACCTTACCTAACTTTCCTTCTTGTTCATCCACGTCATGTACTTTATAAGGTTGTCTGTTTTACTGATAGTTTTTTCGTTATGCATACAAGTGGACATAATGTGTACAATGTACTTTGTTCACTTTAACAAGCCATGTCATGCACCAAATTATATGGCCACGAAGAAAAGAATTTGGTTTTTGTAGATATTTCAAATAGGTTGTGTGGTGGTGAAATGAGAAAGAGGTGGTGTGGTGGTTGATGGTAGTTCCAAATCTCGATTGTTTCAGTTCAAGCAGTTTCGTTTCTTCCTCTTTGGTTCTTACGCGAGAGAGGTTTAATCTTTATGAAAGCAAAAACCACCAAATAAAATATACAAAGGACAGCAAAGCAAGGAACATAAAATCCAACCGAAATTCCTGTTTTCGGTACAGAGAATTGTATAATCCAAGAATTATGCTGATGAAATTTTAGCTTTGCACCACAATAAAGATGAATCTGAAGACTATAGGATGATGTTGTTCATAAACTCAAAGGGCTAACCAACAAAGAAAGGAGCACAGTCACCCACACCGCTACATTACATGTATTCACAGCAGCAGTTCTTCTCTATCAGTTGCACCGACATAAATTCATGAACATAGCTCGACGATGGCATGTAGGTTCACCTACCATTCTTCTTTATTATTATTATTATTATTACTACTACCGTGATATAGCCAACAGGGATGGTAAAGGAAAACACTGATGTGTGGCGATCTCCTGAGATCATAGATCATGGAATATTATTGTGATTATTACTTCTTAATACAACTTTCCGTGCTGTACGCTGAAACCAGGCGGAAAAGACGAGAGACAGAAAAGGTACGCGAAGGAAGATTGTAGTCGTGAACAGGGAACTTTTATTTTGTTCATGAGCCTTTCACCACCGTGACCATCGCACGCCACTCTCATAATCACATTACAATTTTTGGAATTGCATTCGCCAGGGCAAATCATGACATGATAGACCTACTACGAGTAAATGAGTTAATGTTGTCGGCAGCGCGGTGTTGTTGTGTGTAGTAACAGTAGTTTTATATAAGTAATCGTTGAAATGACGCCGGCGTGATAAATTATTCGATTTGCACTCTGTATTTCAGGAGTGTAGTAATAAAAGTATTACTGCAACCTCCGTGTGTAACATAAAACGTAATAAATATAACATTCAGGAGAGGCTTAGTAAATGATCCGGATTTGCTAGGGGCTCTCTCTGCTCTCTTTGCTTTTATTCAAATGGGATTGACTTTGACTTTGGTGTAACAGCTTCATATAGCACCAATCACCAACCCACCCAACCCAAAAGTCCAAAAATATTGTGAGCAGAAATTACACACTTCTCCACAACTCAACCTATAATAGTCATCTTATTATTGACTTGGCTGGATTAGTTGATGTGTTATGGCGTTTAAAAAGGAACAATGCATTTTAGCTTGAAGTCCATTTTTTATCATCATCTTATCATTTTGTTTCGCATATATAAAGATTTTTTCCTATGTGGCAAGGCAAGTACAGCTCACTCACGTCAGTGTTTATGCTCGCACCTTAAACAGAATCTTAACTTTAGGCTGCCTTTTAAAGACGATATCTATTGTTTAACTGTGCTATGAGTGTTGCAATAATGATAGAACAATGCAGACATTTTAAACATAAACGGTGTTCTACATTGGATCGGGATAACAATGATGGTGCATCATGATGAGGTGATCAGCAACGACAGAGGCTACACGCCATCCCTCATATTCATGTTTTAAAGATGACTGAATGCCATTTGTAGTGTATTTTGCTATATTGCATTATTACATTAATACGGTACAGAAAACCAAAGGGAAGTTCATTCTCTAAAGACAGTATTACCATAATTGCATATGCGTGTCACAAAAGAAGCTACTTTGTACATTTAGTTTGCACATATCATTTATTCGATAACGCCAATCGTTTTTACTTTCTCTCCTTAAGTTAACGTTTTGCAATAAACGGATGGTGGTAATGCGATTAGCGCGCAGGATAGCCAGCACCACCACCAAATGGTCACCATCATTATCATCATCGTCGTCGTCATCTGTAAACAAGATTTTTAATGCCGCCTGTACTGCAGTTTGAATGTGTGTTGAGTATTAGTTTTTAGTTCTTGATACTTATTATTATGGCTGTATTGAGCGAGAGTGTGTATGTCTGTGTGTGTTTGTGTCTTGCGCTGATGACTGACGCAATGTTTTTTCTGTGCGCTGAATTGGCTGAATGCTGAAAGTGATAAGTGATAACCATAAAGGTTTAAACAGGCAAATACCTTATTAAAATTCCTCAGCTGAAGTAAATGATTAGGGTAAACATTCCCTTTCAATCTTTCGATTCTTGCGTGTATTTCGACGCCTTGGCTCGTCTCCCTTTCTATTTATATTTTTAAAACCTGATTTGGCTGTAAAAAGGCGACGCAGAAGGACTAGAGTGCATATCGTGTACGTTTTTATATTTTCTTATTATACACAACGTAGCGTTGATTGATTCAAGAATGCAAAACCGCTGCCAGCAGCAGCCGTGACCATGTTTGTGTAGATTTTCTGTAAACTGCGATGGGTATAAGAAGAAAAAAACCCATTGCGTTTTTTCGTCCCAATAGAACTTTTAAACTGGGACACGTTCACACTAGAGAGACACGACGTCAACAAAACAGACAGTTACTTCTGATTTCTATATTACAATTGTCATTATTCATGCCTCGTTATCGCCAAATGTGAAAAAGTTATTAGCATTGTTACCTTACAGTGCTATCACTATCACTGACTACATAATAATAATAAGTAATAATAATAAATAACAGTAATAAGTAAAACATACATAATATATATTATGCCATCCCATGTTCCTCATTTTAAACAGTAAAATAGTAGTTACTGTAATATCCCTGAAATGAAAATCGTATTGCCATTTCGATGTATAATGATGTAAACTTGCTATACATACCATAAAATTGCCTGTAATGTAATTGTGAGTCGGACGGAAGTTAAAATGTAAAAAAATATTATTGTGCCTAGATAGATTTGAATGATTAGTATTTGTATCAACATCATTAATTCTCACTTATCACCGCTTATCATTTTACTCCTTTCTAATTCCCATAAATGTAACTTCTCAAAACCAAGTACGCATTAAACATTACACAATGCGGTGTTGTGTATGTTTACACTATTATTTGTTAGCAAGCGTGTTTAGCACAGTTAGAGAATTTATTAGAAATTAGGACGCAGAAAAATTGCGTATAAAAAGGCGTTTTAATGGCATCAGCGCTTTAGAATGAAAACACTGTCAAAATTTACTGGATTAAAAATAAAGAAAATGTGATGCTGGATGCTATGTATGGCGACTGGATGGCGAAATATTCGGTTTTCGGAGGATTTTTGGGGATATGTGATACATTATGTCCTCTATCTCAATTTCGAAGACTCGTTTCGAGTTTCTGCAATAGTATAGTATGAATTGTGTTGATGATCAGACATTGGTGTTCAATGCTTTGGTAGTTTAGATGCCTTATGCTACGTTATAGTAAGCTGAAATGCGAGGGACTTAGGACACCCCATGGTAGACAAGCAAAGGAGTCAAGCATACAGACCAAGCAACTAGCGCTGTGAGTTATGAAACAGCGCGCGCCATCTAGCGGCAGAATATGTAACTAAGAAAGCCTATAAGTTTGTACTGTAGTTTACCTGAGTGAAGTAGGAGGGCAGCACACATCTTTGATCGTCTAGTCGGCTATTTTGCAGCTTTTCTAGCAGCTCGAAGAGATCCTGGGAAGCGTTCTGAAAGTAATAGAAATTAGCAATTTCATAGACAATTAAGACAACAAACAAGACAGTCAGCACTAAAAAGAATAATAAAACGCGATAAAAAGTAATTAGATGACATACAAACATGAAACGGATTTATTTTTTATTTTTTAGTAATGCAATTAATTTCTAGTGATATTTCCTTCCAAGTTTCAGTCTATATTTCTTACACACTTTCAGCATCAGAAACACCTTTCGCATAATCAGATATAAAACGAAACGAGGTGAGAATTACATACATTAAAATGCTTGCCATATCTATCCATAAATGTAATTTGGTATGTTATGTAGCTTTCATGCTATTAATGACGGAGGAAAGAATAAAAAATCTACTTAGACAGATTTGTTAATCACACTCGACGACTCGACCGTGCTTGTATGCTATCAACAATTATTATGGTTTCACTAGAAATTTTATTCATCTCAAGTTCACTGCTAGGGACAAGACAGGTACCTGCTATCTTAATACGTAGTGTATCAAAAAAATATTTCTGTCCCTTTATAGCTACTTTTACTCTTTAAACTAATTACAGACAATTCTAGGAATTGTGGCGATGGAATTAAGATGACGGCTGATATGACTGATAATTTCACTCCCAATGTAAAAAAAATTGGTACATGTCCTGTCGAGTTTTATTAAATGATAGGCTAGGCTGTCTTGGAGCAATTAAATGTTAGACATAACCATCTCCTTGATCGTTACTTAACTCTTACCTGTCGTGTTTACTGTTTAGTATATCTCATCAACTCATCACTACGACTCATTAGACCATCATTTTAATGACAAAAAAACAAAGAACACGGTTTGCTTTCACATTGTTCTTTGTAGATTTTCATGATTACACTCTAGTCTTACTTCATGCAAACTCAACTAGGCAAGTTAAGAAACTTCTGCTGATGCTGATGAACGTAACGTAAGTTTCAAGGACTTTTTGTTTGCTAATTTGCAAGCTCTATAGTGAATCAACATTACTGTTGGCAGAGTAGTAGTCTGCTGTAGTCTATTCAAACCTACTCACGACGATGGAATAAAACTTCTTTGAAATTTACGACAAGACTCTAAATTCTCCAAAGAACTTTAAGTTAATTTCGTATTCTACGAACTGTGGACAATCACATTATGGGGAATAAGTTAGTTTCTTCACATAGTATAATACAATAACGACGAATTTTCTTCCTGCTTTCCTCATTAAGAAATGATCTATTCATTGTACAACATGAATAATTTCCATAAGAGCTTTATTAAATAAATATTTAAGTAGATTATACCTTTGTTTATAGCATGTACATAGATTTCTGTATAAAAGAAACTTTCAAAAAGTGAGTGCTGCCTGACTATAATTTCCCTTTTCCCTTCATGTGACTTATTGTTTGTCAGGGAGTCTCAGGTTACGTTTAATTTCCGTTCTCCGCACCACTCACACAAGGCACTGTCCCTACACACTTTTAGTATATCCATTTCTTCGTAGTATAACTTTCCTGGAAAGGCAGGAAAGCTTGAAATTACGCCATAAGGACTAGAAATTACACTAGGATGAACACGTTACGAATTTTCTCAGGGACGAATGTCTATAATATATAACGGAACTGCTGTGTAGGTGTCACAAGACATGATGAGGCTTGTCCGTAACTAAAGAACTGGTACAACATCATTTCTTTCAACATTTCAACCAAATTGACAATTGAATTATGTTCACTACTCAATGCCCATATTCTCATTTAAGAACACCTACCACGATCTTTTGTCTTACGCTTTCCAAAACGTAAGAGTCTAGAGAATGGTGTAGTCTCTGGGAAGTCTTTGAAGTTTTGGTTACAATAACATGATAATATCGTAATACAAAACGCGCTGAAGGAAAATCCTGAATATTTGCAACGTGAAATCAAGACTGATCATCTAGATAGGATTAATGAACTGATTCCAAGTAAGTTCTTTCTCTAATTCCCTGAAACGTATCAACGGGAGTCAATTATGTAAATCCAGTGTATGCCTTACATTAATAAAGACACGCTCTTCCAGCAAGAGTGGCTGCGCTAAACTTGTGTTAATGCATTCTTGTAGATGTACCTGTAGCGGTAATAAAACGCATTATCCGTTTATTCGCCGTGTACCCACAGTGAAATACGTGAGGAGGATTTCCAGGACCGTAAAATAGTTTCATTTCCATATTTCTGCTTATACGGTATGTTACAGTTACAACCTAGTCTAAAAATAGGCAATTGTAAGACAATGACAGTATGGGTGAAACAGAAGACTCTCGATCGTCCAATTAATAAAAAGACTTCTTGTCTTTCTCTCAAGGTTATCTCATGCTGTAAGGTATTTATTTGCTTTCACAAGGAATGAAACATTTGTGTTTGCGAATGAAGGCCACGTCTTTCAAGAAGGTACTTTATGCCTACAATAAATTTTCTCATTTCTAAAGCATCCGTTTTCGTCGTCGGAAGACAATTTTTGGTTTACGTTCTAGGAGAAATACATTCACGTTTTAGTGCGTTTCCCTCCTTTCGTCATACAGATCTTGCTTGGATTATCTTAATTTTGGTTTCCCATGCATATATTCTACTTCATCTTCAAGTACACTCGTAAAAGGGTCTATAAAAATCTGAAGTTAAATGAAAATAAAGTTTTTATACTTACCAGGATCTTTTCTGCGGACTCGCGCCGACTAGTTACATTCGACGCGGCTGCAGAATCGAATGAATTTCGGTGGGAGGATAGCGCTTCCATATTCTGATTGTTGCTTTTCCTGAAAAAGAAAAACAAATTGGTTTTAAAATGATTGCATATTATTTCAAAGCATTGATAATTCATCCATAAAGTAGGGGAAAGGAGTAATAACAGCCGCGATCGACGAAATGTGATTTATTTATGTAGTTTTTTTCTCTCTCTCAAGATAAGTCATTAATTTAATGCCAAATACGTACACTGGCACTGGCAAGGTTTCACTTCCCGCAAAATGTGCATATAGACCTTCATAAAACTGCCAACAGCCTACGTACAAAGACGTATGTTCGTTGTTACTTCGAAGCATATTGTGATTTACTAGTCATGGATTGATGGTACTAGAAAACACCCACACAAAACCTGTGATACGGATACACAGTTCCACGGCATTCAAGTAAAAAGGTCTGTTTGCTCCACTTCCAATTGTCTTTAATCAGTACAACAAAGTTGGTAAACATAATCACCTCAACCACACCAGATTCACCTGCACCGTTTGGAAATGAAACTTTTAATATAAATCTTTTGAATATTTCATTGAAGTGTTTGTGAGTAATTGGAAAGATCGGTCAAAACGTACTATTCCGATTAATTAGAACGTTCCAAATCGCTAAATAGTACGGCCAACTGTATAGGTAAAATGTGTCAGAACAAAACCTCTCCATGCAATTCAACAGTGAATTAATTTGAATACGTTTTTGGGAGTAATACATGAATCACTCACTGACTACACCTGTTATAGCTCGGCTCTTCTTTTCAAGTGCGTCACTTCATGGTATTAGTAGTATTTTGTATTATTCAATATTGTGTAAAAAAAATTCGACGATCATTAGCCAACATGAAAAAGAGATACTGTTTTTATCTGGAATTATCAAGAAGTTCGTGACAACTGCATGTGCATGTACGGACAGGCTGAACACTTGAAAACAAAGGTTGTTGTTATTGCAGCGGTGCGGTGCCCAATAGAGTAGACAGCTATAACAAGCCATTTGGTAATAATTGCCACGTACTTGTCGTTGTCACCTCTTCAGTGATGACGGCTGTATAACAGTAGTTTATACTGTGCTTTTCAAGTGCACATTCAAACTACAATACACCGCCGCACTTCATTAGTATAAAAGGAATTAGTCATTTCCAAGAGTCTACATAATTATGTTGAAGTGGTCATTTCTACTAGTAATTATATTTTTAAAGCAGTTTTATAATATAATTATGGACCATACAAGCTACAGTGCTATGTAGTCCAAAATGCATATAACGTATTTCAAGGAATGATATATGATATATTATGTAATTGGATATGCAGGTAGGTACGTAGTTAATTACGTAGATGTATTCCTTCAGTAGGGAAAAGTTGTCTATAAATAGCGTGCTTCATTCATCATTTCATTCAAGGTTCAACTTAGTTTGAGATGGTTTTTAAAAATCGTGGAGGTGGTCTAGAGGAGACTTGAGAATTCTACAAAAAATTATCTGCAGTTGATGAATGGCTAACCTTCAAAAACATTTTTCAAAATAATTGTTCCTGAAAAGACGCATGTCTCTTTCGTTGAAGAACTTTCCAAATTGACACTGATGGTATTACAACACAACCTAAGCTTGTCAAATAATAGGTAATTGCTTCAGCTATTATAAAACACGCTTTTCACAACTTTCTCCTCTGGTGAATACATTGGGAATGTGCACAAATATTAGTACAGCATATGTGTCATAAAACCCCAACAAGAAAAATGTTCAACATCTTAAGCAGATACCATTTTCTCATAAGATACGCTTAGCAGTAAGATGTTGTATTTTAACAGTAATATTTTCGGGGGTAGAAAGCACTTAGCAAACTTTATTTTGATAGGTGCCTACTGGAAAATTGTTCAAATTTTGACCCAACTTTCTCCGCGTTTCGCCACCAGTTTCAAAGTAAAACCGTCGGCACAAACTTTGTGTAATAAGTTTATTAACAATTTCACCATAATAGGAGAAAGCGCTTCCCAAGAAATGCTTCAATGGAAGTAACGGTTCAATCCTCTTTCTCATTTTGTATGCACGAACATTTGATTACGCTGGGCTCTCTTTATTTTTAGAAAAGAAACCACCATGCCCGTATGTACCCTTGTTGCATGCATCCGTAGTTAGTTTTCATCTGTTAGTTTCAAAATACCTTATGGTCTGTCTCATCAATCTGCAAAAACGAACACATTTATTACACAAAAGCAAAGTAAAATGTGTCTTTGTATCTTCTCTGACGGAGCATTAGTGATCAAACGAGCATATGTGCATGTGTGCACGGTGCTTGTTTTTTTTTTGCTGCACATGTTACAGCTATAATTGAAACTTTGCCATTTAAAAAGATTTTATTCCTGCTACTTTCCTGCAAGAAAGAACAGAAGTAAATAGCAGCCATTATTTTCTTTGCTGAGAGGGAAAATGTTGGAAAGGAAACTAGTTACCTCTTTCGCATACATTTGCTGCACACCATGATTTAACTAAATTTTGCCCTGTGCATCCATCAGCGCAGTTTTGAATGGAACGACACGACACGACGTCTTTCAGCAAACTCATAGATCATTTTTTGTACGAAAGAAAGAGCTGTCTTCGCTTGGTTGGACAGGAAAATACAAAAGAGTGAATGGATGACGATGATTAGATCTAATGATGATGCTGCTGTTGCGGACGGAGAGGAGTGAAAGCAAATTGCAAGTTTCTGAATGGAAAGCAGTTAATAAGGATGTCCCGCTTTCACAAAGAGGCAAGAGGCAATATTCAGCCTCAACGCCAGAAGATATACTTAAGCATTACCGTAAACATATATAGCTCCCGTTTTTACTCAAGAACTCTGCTCTGCGTACCCAAGAGAGAAAGTAAATATCAGAAAAACCTGCATGGGGAGCGGTAGTTCATTCAGTTCTTTTTTTACCACTGACAGAGTATATTATTTTTCAGAGATAAGCCTGACAAGAGCTTCTTTATTTTCTTTTCATTCATCCTTTATCCTTTCAAAGTGAAATTCGCCTGAGCTGGGTAATAAACTGGGATGGAGAACATGTAGGACAACAGAAGCCCATAGAGCAAGCAAAGCGTACTTAAGATATATTGAGTATGTCACAGCAATGTTCCTCCAGGCATGAATCTAATTTGCCGGTGTTTATGGAACACGTATAAATGTTATTTCCCACAGTATTATTTTTTAGTAATACAATGTCACATTTAGTAAGTTGGCGAAATTACGGAGTGGATATATCTGCCCTGTAAAGCGAGTGTAATAGACACTTTTGTAGGTAGCGTATGTTTTCGGGTGAGGACATATTCAAAAAAGGTAAAGAGAACGGAAATCGAAATGAAAAGTAAACAAGAGTAGAACGTAACCTAAATGTAGTGAAATCTGAAGTCAACGGGAACTCCATTCAATTTATATTCTATCGTCGTGAATGAGAAAAAGCTTTGAGTACTAAAGTGTCTCAGTTTCATCAAAGGAAGAACAAAACTGGTGATAAATCACGTAACCCCAAGGAAGCGTTTTTTTATCCTTTGCTTGTGTTAATACTGATGATGTACGGAGGTTATATATGCAAAATGTTGAGCTACTTATGGAATCGCTTGCAGGTGCGGACATGATGGCAAACTTATACCGTCGACCGAACAGTAACAATGAAAATAATGCACTTTTATATGAACTACTACTACTACTAGTCCTGCGGAATATGCTTTCTCGCGGTTGGTTGTAAATAAATAAAAGGACGCGACAGAAACAAATTTGTTTGCAGCCGATGGCTACAGTGATGACAAAGAAATATTTGCATTTCGAAAATTATAGGAAAAACGGAATGCGTCAGACGAGGAACTGGAGAATTTATTTTATGGGCCAATATTTGTCTACTAATATACCACTATGTATGACTATTACACACAGGCTGCATCTCTCTACTCTCTACCAATGTTCTTATTTGGTATTCAGAATTCTATATCTACATAAACCAATTCGTTATCCTTATCACTGACTCTCACACCATTCGTTACCGCTTCTTGGTCGGTACCGTATGCAGTAGCTCCGACAAGGAGAAAGTAAGTGCAGGAAAAGACAAATACTGTCGAAGTCAAATCAAGACTATTTGCATAATATTTGTAGTTCTCTTCTTATATTTTCCTTTGTATCTGCCCCACGACATCCTGGGAAGTCATTTTGATGTATTACTTGTCAAGGTTGTAGCCCTGACCATACGACAGAGACATATGTATCAAAACTACAAAAGCTCTCAAGGTTAGGATGCAAGACATATGGCAGAGTGGCAAACGAGCCTGATTATTAACCTTTTCAATTATTATTCCAGTGAACGACAAAACAGAAACCCTTAAAATGCGTGACAGTCGTAATGTTGCGCACTAATGAGGAAAATGCGTGCTACCCTCTCACCCTCATTATCATATAATGTATTTCCTTTTGTAGGAGTAGCAAAAACACATGTACAATTATTATTATTCCACAGCTATTTTTAATTCATTTGCATATAAAACTTACTAGTAACGTCTAAACACCTACATCTCCCATATGTTAAGTCTATTGCTTTAATCAATCTAAACTTAGATCTTGAGAAAACTTATTCCGAAAAGAAGCACATCCACAGTTCAATTTAGGCCGGGGAAGTAAGTTCTGTTTGGGTAAGAGGGAAGAAAATTTAAAAGCGCTTGATGTACAACATGCAACCCCTACTACTCTCTATAACAACTGTGGATATATTAAGCACACCAGTGAAAGCACTCTTCTAGGACCCAAGGGTAGCGTATACGATGAAACAGTAAAATTTGTAGCGGAGATTCCGTTAACCACTTCATTTTTTACATTTAATATTTTACGAAACTCTAAACTTAGTGCTTCCGCAAACAACCGAGGTAAAAAAAAAACTTTTTTTACATCTCTTGATACCCTCGTAAACTAAACGAAAAAGTACCTACCCGACACACTTTTTGAATCAACCTTGCGCTTTTGTTTATCTTTAACTAGAATAATAACGAAACGTTTTGAGGAAAAAACCCACTAGGTTTTTTGGTTTGGGCTTTTCCGTTGAAACATTGTTAGCACAGCTAAAATACTTCAGAGAAGAATATGACGCACAAGAACAGTTCATCTTGCCGTGTGTTATTGTATAATTAAGAAGGAAAAAAGTTATTTTCGTCGTTTAATTTAATTTCACTCTTTTTAAATTGTCACATGTTGCTTAATGTGAGTAGACTTGTTTGAGCATCTCTTATTCCATATTCTCGTTGGAAGTCATTCACATTTTACGTCTTTTTTGCGTAGGTCTCTATTAGACGCCGACGGGATTTAGCAGGAACTGCTCTACTTTTATAACGAACTTCGTGCTTTCAATTTTCTCCACGTTGGCGTCGAATTACTTTCTAACCAGGAAGTAGAAAAAAAATCTCAAATAATATTGTCCCCGCATGTTTAAGAGTGAATTTATAATAAGCCGTGTTGTATTTCACCGGGACCAGTCTGCTAAACAGCGGGTTACAGCTTGATTGACGTCATGTGTCACCTATACACAATAAATATTACTTCCGTTCCTGGCCTGTCGTCCTCTCTGGGTTTTCTCATTTCTTCAACGTTCCTGCGTGTGAGTTATTTCAAGCATTTCTATTATTGGATTTCCGAAAACGAGCAAAAGTGTCCGGTTAGGATTACACGTATTCTCTAGCCTGTAACGTGAAACTTTTAGAACATTTCTGTTGTTGTCCAACGGTTCGGTAGGATATAAAGGCATTTTCTGATATGCATATTAAGAAATTGTACGCGCTTTCTCTTAGAGCGGTCACATGTATGTACAACACACGGAAACTTTTACAGCTTGATTCGGCATGCCTTTCACCCTCCCTGTCCAAAGAGCTTTCACCAGTGATTTCCTTCACTTCACTCAATCGAAATAGCTTTTACCTTCCTGGCCGATATCCCTCTTCCGAATACTGTCAATGTTGGGCAAAATACAGCCTTTCCCTCTTTAATGCATGTCTCTCGGAAACACAAAGGAAATAGAATGTTGTTTGAGGGACATAAATATATATCCACTACCACTTCTTGTTTATGCAAAGTTCAAAATGCGGGCTCAACTTTTCTTTCCGTAAAGGACATTTTCGTGATTACCAGTACAAAGTGGTCGATGTTCATGTCCAAACGCATGAATATATGCTAAAAAAAACTACCACACTGCAACAACAGAGAGTACTTACATTTATGTTGTCTGTTTTTTCGAGCTTGCAATCGTGCTCTTAGAATGCATTACTATTGTAGGTATACGTCGGTGTAATGCCCCTCGTTTCTCATATTTTATGCAATAGAACACAAAAGACCCCGTGGCGTTACGCAAAATTGACGTGGAAAAGAAGCGAGTAGTAGAAAGTGTTCCAGAACAAATATCTTGTAAATTTATTATGTTCCTCATAGTCAGTACAGTGGCGTATTATTGTAGTCTCATATTTTTAGCCCTCTTTCCCCCTCTCTCCATTCAAACGGCGATTTGAAGTGCTCGTTACCTCGTTTCAATGGCCCTGACGTGTCAGTTTAGAAAGATGACTATGAAACTTGCATGCATATGTATGCTCACTTTATATTTCGTAATCATCATCCCCCTGCCAGAAACGGACAAAAGTGGGGAAAGTTTCTTTTCACTCGTTTGTATTTCTAGGAGAAATTTGAAAAAAGCATGAATGATGATTTTGCGTGGCGCTCTCTATCCATAGTAGTAGTGGCGCCTTTTAGTAGAAGACATCTTTTCGTCTTATCATAAGATTGTCTATTTCTCATTGTCCTGCTAAAAGCTTCTCTCAGCCAGGCCTTCATAACGCATCAATAAGTAAAATGTGTGCTACACAAAGAGTGTCCTCAAACAAAACACGCCAACTGTACAAAAAGTCGTTGGAATATGTAACTTTTTATTCCAGTTCAGTACAGACGGAAAGGGGAGGTTGACGTTGGACTATGCTTTAGTTAATTGCAAAGTTATAAAGGTAATGTATGTATGTATTATATGCACGCATATCATATATAGGGTTTAGGGATACTCTCATCTTCCTAATAATTATTTACAGCAGTACTTAAATATTTAATATTTTCGTTATGCGCATTGCCGTATAAGATTGCACTGGTTGGGAGAGTATTACAGGTCTTCACCAATATACACACAAACGTTGTAGACACGCTGTTAAGCAGAAGCGTGAAACGAAAAACAAAGTTTTCAAATTTTGTTTTCCCTTCTTGTTTTCTGCGTTCTGAACTACATAGTACGTTATGTGGAAGAAGTGTGTCAACAGCGACTTGTTTTTACACCCTTAAACAAACCGGAACACTTCCGTCACTACCATTTTGCTTTTAATGCGGCCATTATGTTGGTTGGGATACCGAGGTAGACCATTTCTTCTCTCATTAATTGTTCGCACTGACCCATGGATGCCTTTCACTTTTCACTCTCATAAAAGTTTATTTTTCGCTTTTGATCTAAGTCTTTGATATATTACGCTCTTGACTGGGAACGGAGTTGCTGTTCAACTCTAGACAGTCTTCGTTCAAATTAAAATCATGAGCACGTGCGCACCATAAAAGTAAACAGTGATATAATAACGACTCATATATCACTCACACACTTGATTTAGTTGTCCCACAAAAGGTTTTCCAGTGGGAAAATGGAAATACCGAGAATTTCTAGTTGGTATACATTATACATTACAAGTCTTACGTTGAAACACCATTGAGCTTCTTTTACGAAAATTGGTAAATTATAGTGTAACGAGAGCAAACGATGAAAGACAATAAGATTGTCTCTTTTGGACTTTGACAACAGAAGGAGCTTACAGTTTACTTACACAAGCTCTTACTTTCACCACTGTTGCTGCCACGACATACCAAGACAATAAGGTTCTCTGCTTTCTCTGAACAAAACTTGATTGCGGAATGTGTCCTTTGTTTGGCATAAATAAGCAAGTGAAAGTGGT
>JAHZNE010008406.1:0-10205 GCA_027744055.1 Callyntrura sp. NNG-2020
AGAACACCTTTATTGGTATATTGGTATCATAGTAGCATTATCTTCACCCATCTTGCGCCTAGTTAAAGAAGCACGCAGGTGTTTGGTGTTATTGTAGTGGCTGGATCTTTGATTTTTACGAGTGATCAAAGTCAAATATTCAAAGGAGAAATTCCCCATCTTTCACCGCTACCCTATTCCTTCCTTCTTATCAATGTTTAGCCCACGCATGCAGAATAATCCTCATGTTCCGCAATCTTTTACTAATTGTATTTGTGTGTGTGTGTATGCGATACTCCGCGGTACGTAATTATGTTATGTTCCAAGACCCGACCCCTTGCGTTCCGCGTGCTACGCTCGCTTGCTCGGGCAAAGTCTGCATGCATGAAAGCGCTTGCTGCTGGAATATGGAATACGTTGTTCTATTCTCTCTTTCGTCCAGCTAGCTTTTGCTTCTTTACATTTTTGCATCAAGCATCGTTTCGTTTGCCAACGTTTTCTGTGTTTTCAGCTTTGGGTATATAAGGACGGTGTTTCGGTGCTAGAACATTTAGTTCGTTCGAGTCAGAGCAGAAGAGTTGAGTTGAGTCAAAAGTGGAATCTGAAGTCAATTTCGATAAGCTCATAAGTTCTGAAGGAAGTCATTTATTAAAACAACAAACATCAACCGTGCTACAAAAACACCGTAAGTGTGGAGTAAATAAGTAATTTTTAAGGTTTAATTAACGATTTTTTCAGTTTTTAAAGCAAGGCGAAATCTTCAATATTTGCTGGGCAGTGGCGCAGTTGGCGTGGCGTATAATTTTAGTTCTTGTATGGCAAGTGGGTCTTGTATTTGCTGAACGAGACTTGAATGTGTAAACGAGAATTTGGGATAATTTTACTTCGTGTCAGTTTTTTATTCTAATTAATGAATTTTTGTTTTGTTTGGTAGTCCTACAGTCTTTCGATTATCTGACTAAAGTTTCAATCCAAGCCACCAGGTGAAATGGATACCACGAAGAAGACTGAGCAGGCCGCGGCGGAGAAGAATCGGACAAATCAGTCCAATCCGACGCACGAGAAAACTGGACCAGGGCACGCAGCCGCCTACAAAGGGGCAGGTAAAACAAAAAATCTCAAAACTAAAACTGATGACCAACATGAAATGAAATGCAAACTCGTTCATTGGTCGACTTTTTAGGCTGAGCATAAGGGGTAGTCTTTAGCTTGGGTGATTTAGCATTGATGATGTCTCTCGTGGATGTCTAATTGTATTTTTTATTAAAATTCATCAGGTGATAAGGCGGACCGGGACAACCACGGGAATCAAATGAACCCGAACAACCCCAAGTTTCAGGAACCCAAGAAGTGAATCTCCCCTTGGCGCGGCGTAATGCGATAATTTACCCAGTTGATGACGGGAGATTTTGCGTTTAACATGACGAAATAAAATTTATCTGGGGAAAATGGGTTGAATTTTGAATAAATATATCAGTTAAAATACATATGCTATTATTTTAATGTTCTATGATGTTCATTTTTCTTTACTCTATATCTGCGTCATAAGTTTCTTTGAAAGTTTCATTGCTTCTGTGGTGTCATTTGATTTTTCATCATTACTTTGGTGCATAACAAAAAAAGGATAAGTTTAGGAATGGAGTGCATACTTTTCTTTTCTATCGATATCCAACTTGAAAAATTTCAGGGAAGACCAGAGGCAGACGTGTGATTTTGCGTTAATAATAACTCGAATTTTTTCGTTCCATAAATACATGAATACTGCTTAGAACAAGTCATGTCATGTAAGCTATCGTATCGTACTTGTGTATGGAAATTAGACCATTCGCTTGGGAAATTAGCTTAGATTATGGCTTTCATGTAAAATGTATTAATGTATACCAATATCAGCAAATTCATTTCGTTTCGCCACGTCCACCAAGGCTGATAGAATACTAATATCCACGTGAATCAATCAGGAACTTGAAGTCGTGGCAGATCGCGTAACAGACGCCCAAGTCAGTCATATTGGTCATTCGGCATTAAAGGTTGTGGAATTTGGAAACCAGTAATAAAGTTAATAACCATAAACTTAGATAAATAATTCCAAATTTTTCGTTTGGTACTATATAACATCCTTGAGTACAAGCTATTCTAATTAAGCCTCTTTGCATGCTGCAATCCTCGTATACCACCATGCATACTATCCTTCCGATATATTGTAAATTCAAAA
Organism: Callyntrura sp. NNG-2020; assembly: GCA_027744055.1. Taxonomy (NCBI): domain Eukaryota; kingdom Metazoa; phylum Arthropoda; class Collembola; order Entomobryomorpha; family Paronellidae; genus Callyntrura; species Callyntrura sp. NNG-2020. Next base: position 2,192 of record JAHZNE010008406.1, read on the forward strand.
CATTACTTGTAAATTATCAAATATCGACGTAGTAGTGTATCATTTCTGAATGCTTCTGTATTCAAACGGAAGTTTTACGTTTGACATTTTTGTTTCAACTTCAACACATTACGTATTAATTTAATTATTAATTACTGGTAATAGGTAATAGTTTTCTTAAATAAAATCAACCAGTAATTACGCTTTTATTTTTGCAGTAACATCCAATATGACGACGACGACGCCACCACCGTCAAAAACCTCTGCTGTAGATAGTTTCAGCACAACCCCCACGCCATTTGATGTAAACGTGAGCCTCAAAAGAGGTCAGCATGCGGGGGCTTACAGCATCGATCTCTGCAAACATTCCAAGATATTTGAAAATCTGCTCGTAGATAAGCAGCGGACGGAAAGTGACGGAGGAGGAACAAAAGTGAAAACTCTCAATGTGCCGTCTATGACACTCCAAATGTTTTCCACATTAAATAAAGTTAGCTTGTTTTTTGATAATTAACTAAAATTTGCCATTAGGTTAAATATACATGTCTAAAAAAGTACGTTTTTGTGACTTTTATGAAAAAATATTTTTGTTCTGCAGTTTTTCAGTGCTGGACGACTCCCAAGTGAAATCAGTTTGGAAGAGTGCCTGAAGCTAATTGGTAGTGCTCAGGAGTATGAAATATGGATTTTTAAGGATCAGTTGATCGAGAAGGTGAAGGAATTCTGTAGACGGAGTGATGCTGGTGACGTCAACGTGTTCAGAGTACTTAAGTTTGCGAAGGACAACAACGTTACGGAGCTTCGCAGTTATACTTTAGACGTCATTAGTAACGCACCCGATCGATTTTTTAATACTAATGGATTTTGTCAGTTGGAGGTTCCAGATATTTGTGACATTTTAAGGAGGGAAGATTTAAAGGTCAGGGACGAAGCCGAGGTTTTCCATGCAGCTCTGGGGTAAGTTTTTTTGAAGGTATACGATCATGCTATAATTTTTAATTGTCTGCCTGTTTTCTTGGTGTATTAATTATTTCTACGTTGGAATGTGGGTAGATGGGTGCAGTTGCAGTCGCAGAACGCCAACAACAGACAGTACTATTTTTTGATGGTACTGCCATTAATTCGGTTTCAGTGCATTGACCCGGAGCGAATTCCTGATTTGATAAAAAAGTACAAGGAAGTCTTGCCTGATCGGACTATTGAGGTTGTAAATTGCATTCTTACTTCGTTATTGAAGAATAACGAGATACCAGTTGAACTGTTGAAATATAATGGGATAAAGTGGCGGCCTCGACGAGGCATTCAAAATGCGAACAAGATGGATCATGTTAATAACGATTTAAAGAAACGAGATAGCGTTGAGGTCAAGACATCTGACGTGCGTACTGGATGTATCAGCGATGGTAATGAGGCGCCTTCAAGTTCTAGTGAGTCAGTTATCAGAGTTGGAGGCGGTGAAGAGTCTTTATTAAGTTCGGGGTCTGGTGTACCAAGTATTGGAGACATGGAGCCTTCATCAAGTATCACAGACGCCCTTGGTGCTGAAGGGAGACGAAGAGAATCGAGGAAACGCCCATATTGCGAGGAAGAAAATTGCAATAATACAGCTTATGTAACACGTGACGTCAAACGAGAGTGTGAGAAAGCGATGCCCGATGCTGGGGCGAATAGAAATGATAAAACTTCTCAAGACAACGAAAATGATTGCCAAGTTATAATGGAAATCGTGCTTGACGAGGAAGAGGTGGGCAATACAGTCAACGTGACTTGCCCCTCTAATGGTCCACGGTTTGTGCAAGATGACCAACCTATTTCTAACACCGACTTAGCATTTTCAAGTTCTTTGCCGAATGAACTCGACAATGTTCCTCATAAGGTAGCAGCTTCAGCTCGTGTTGAAAATAACGCACAAGGTGTCATGACAGGGAGAGGGAATGGTGAAATGTTGGAATCGATGGATAATCAGTCCGTCTCTGATGAGAATGGTACACCATCTTGTGGAAGTAGTTCGTCTGAGGACGAAACTCTTGACGATAGCGATAATCACAGTGACGACTCATTATATTACTTTGTGCTGACCAAACCCAGAAACAAGGAACTTTTCACCGACTTCTCTAAACTTGTGAGACGGTCTGTACATTGTAAAAATCCTGAGGGTGCAGATATCGACGGTGTTGATTTGAACGGATTTAAACTTGAAAATATTCATAAGCTGGTGAAGGTGAGAGAAAACGCCAACATAACTGTAAATGGAGAAATAGATTCGATCAAAGGGGAATCGGTGGATACCTTAGCAAGGGAGCAATCACTATTGGATTTCGTTAGAAATTTCGACGTCCTCGCATTCCTGACTTTCATGCCCGAGAATAGAGAGAATGCTCCTGTCCTGGTTGGTAATATTTGGGAATTGCATCAAAACATTTTGCTCCAGTTCAATGGGATTATTTTCTTGAGGGCACAACATAAAGATAACAAGGCGCTTGTGCTCCACTACTTGCGGCAGTCGAGGGAGATCTTGAATGGATGTGGCGACGATGTTGAGAGCATCGGTGTGTGTAACTGCGAGTTCAACCTTGACTCTGTTCGTTCATACAACCTTACCAAATTGGTCTTGTATCGGGTATGGGGTGCATTTGAGATTGACGCGATGTTGAAGAAGTTTCCCCGGTTGGAGGTGCTGTGCCTGTGGAAGTTCAAGCCGGACAATTTTTTTGATCATCTGACTCTTGAGTTGCGTTTTTCTGACAAGAATTTTCCCTTTCGGTCCTTGAAGGAGCTCGTTTTGGCCCGAGTAGAGTTGGTCGATTTCAATTGTTCTAAGGCTACCAATGTGGAGATCCTTAGGCTGGAGGACTGCTGCGTTAAACCCGGGAAGCAGAAGTTCATAATTTGTGAAGAGTTTCCAAAAATATTTCCCAAGCTCAAGAGGATCTTTCTTATGGGGTTAGTTAGATTTTGTCTAGTCTAATTTCACTTTTACCTCATAAACAAACACGTCGATCTATGCTGTATTTTAATTTTGTGCACAGGTTCGAGGAAAATGTTGGAGAATCAGTACACGACGTCACGTCGGTTCACTCCGTCTATGGAGCGCTCAAAATCCCAAGTTTGGAGCACATTCGAGTCGATCGTCTTAGATGGAGAGATATAACTAAAGTTAAATGTGACTGCAATTGCCATCAGGATTTGAAGCAGAAGACATTTGATGGAGAAATGTTAACCAACTTTTTCATGGAACGAAGTGAGAGTCCTAATTCTTCAAGTAGCACAGAGATAGATGGTTGGAATCTGGTATACTATGAGAAACAAACAAAGGGGAACGAAGAGATAATCCTATCCTATACTGTTAAAGTGACAATCCCAAGGGGGGATGTGGAACCCCCGTCCTCTTCTCTGTCTGTGGATCAACATACTGGATACTACGACATGTAAGGAGTTATTTTGTCAGGATACCATACCATGCTCACTTTGTTATATAGTTAATTGTTCAAAAAATCTTTGTTTATTTGAAGGTGTGACGCCCACGAGTACAAATGGCATCATTTGAACATGTTCTTCCGCGATGTCGTCGCTTATCAGAATTACTTTATTCATGCTGAGTCCCGTGAAAAAAAGTTTCCCAAACCACAGCACGTGTTTTGGATTTGAGCGGCTATGTTCACCCCTTGATCAATTTACATTGTTTGTTTCTAATATTTTAAATGGCTTATACGAATTTATTATAATCAATAATCTACAGCTTCTGTGAGTTTGTAGAATATCACCATTAATTTTGTAAAATTCAAAACTCTTGTTTTAATTTGATCATTTCTGCGATTTATTTTCATTTTAAATGTTCCAACTACTTCCAAATCTAATGTCAAGCAATGTAAGATAATATAACAAATTAATTAATTTTACTGATAAAGGTATACCTTCACTTTATTAATTACTGAAAAGTTTATTTACATCTGTCTGCATTCCTCGCGAACATTCCAACAATCCTTTCACGCCAAGCATCACCTCACACCTGTCAGAGAAGCAACAAAGAGATTGTACAGTTGTCGCCTGTCGGGTTGTTGTTACTTGTTATGCTGTTACCGCAGTCTGAGCAGTCCATCCCACACAAATAGAATGCAGCATGCTATCTGGTTAAAAAGTAGTTTTAGTTTACATGTCTTGGATGAAATGAAAGCATGGAATGGAACACATCAGCATCATATGATATTCGTGTCGTGTGGCACAATAGTAGTACTAGTACATACATCTTGAAGAGAAATATCCCAACTTCAAAAGAAAACAAAGCTCACCGGTTTTATCACTTTGATCTCTTTTACATTTTAATTAATTTTAGAGCGGCTGGCACTCTTTACCGGGTAAATAATAAATTAATTACGGAGAGTCACAGTTTAATTTGTAAGCAGGAAGAAATGACAAAATTTTAGCTAAGAGTACACACATCATGGACCGTGTATTTCGTGTTCCTGTCAAAAGTCTCGTGCGGACGGAGGAATCCGATGATGAAGAGAAGAGAGGAGTTTATCGACGAGCGTTAGGCCGAAATAACGGTAAGGGACATGTTACTATTAACCCAAAGTGTCTATTTTTAAAGATAAAATATCATGCTGATGCATACAATATTTTTTTAAATTTAGGTTTCGTCCCTTCCGCCTCCAGTGATAGTGACAGTGATACGGATATTTCCGTCTCTATCGCATCTGCTTCAAGCTCCACTCCAACCACAGAGACACCTCCAGTAGCTGCTAATTACAAAGATGTTCGCCACTCCAAGTTCTCTCTGGAGGGGGCCATTCAACATCTTTTTCTCCCCAAGAGAATACCTGACACTGCTCAACTGGATCTGGCTGACATTGAATACGGGATTTTACAACACTTTTCCGAGACTTGCTACGAGGCTCTGCAATTTGAAAAACTCTGCTCGGTGGGGAAAATGTTTCTCTTGTGGAAGTCCACTCAACCGAAAGTGATTCACGACCAGAATCGATTTTCCCAACGTTTCAGTTACGAGCTTACCCATCTAGACGACGGTGATACTATTCCCATTTACGTGAGAAAACAAAATTGCACTTTGCTCATTTCCAAGCTCCCGTCTATTTCCGTGGAAAGAGAAAATAAGGAAAAAGAGAGTAATTTCCAAGTTGAAACGTTCCGACCATGTTTACCCTCTGATAGCATCATGTCATGCGTGGGATCTCTTCAAGTTACCTTTCCTGAAACTAGTGATTTCATCTACAACGCAAATATGCTGTGTTCCAAGGTATTTGCAAAGCAGCTTCATCAGCTGGCCATGGAGGAATTTCCCGTGTCAATGCGTACAGTGTCGAAAGCAGACAAAGAATTTATGGAATTTCGGGAAGTACCCGAGCCCTTTCTCGTGTCCGACTTTATTGTCGCTCTATTAGTTCCAACTTGTAATCAAAGGAACTCCGAGATGGTGAAAATCACTAAAAAGATTAGGGACGAAGTGTGCTGCAAGCGTTCTGCACGGGCGATACCTTTCCGTCGTTCGGGAATGTGGACCTCCATAAAAGTTTCGCTACACCTGAAACTCCTTCACGTTATTAAAAACGAAAACGACGCCAAAATCATTTACAAATGCCTACTTCTCCGGTTCCTGGCGGATGTCACTAATAATTACAAAGAAAAATGCGAACGGAAAATTGACCTTGATCTGGCCGGGCAAATGCTGAGCAAGCTAGGGAGAAGAGTAGAGAAGCTACAGAAAATGACCTGTGATAAGCAGTCGGAGCACGTTCAAGAGATAAAGTATCTGTGGTCCAGCACTCTCAGATTTGCTCACGGTGCGGTATCGTCGCTACATGAAATTATGAAGGAGATGTGGAGTGAAACTTGTGCCGCCAATGCTTCCGATATTATTGAACCTATTTCCAGGACCCCTTCACAGTTCCAGGATGATCTCTTGCACTATCTCCCTTGGCTGAATGAGTACATTACAAAAAGCCTGAGCACTGCCTCCGTTGCTACCAAATTTTCCAGACTGAAAGACAGCAAGAGTCCTAGTCCCCCGTCCAATAACTCGCCGTCTCGACATTCCAAAAGTAAACCGGGTTCTCTGGAAATTCTCCAACGATTTACCACGCTGGAAACCATCATGGTCCGGGGAGAAAATCTTGAGAGTAAAATTCAACGTCGAGTTTGGCTCTTCGATACAGAAAAATTTGTGAAGACCCATTTACTGGAAAGTGCTCAAGAATCGTCACCTTCAATTCAAATTTCTTCCAAGATTGTACTTGATCTTCTCCAGGTGTACGTTAAGCAAGCCACTGCCCACTACATCACAGAAGGCAGCGAAAATCCTCTAGGGTTCAGCCAAATGATTCTTGTAACGTTACGCGGAATGCAGTTTCTGGACCAACTCGCCACGAAAGAGCATCCGTTACTCTTCCAGTATAAATCTGGCATCAATCCTGGAGCCTTTGACAAACTGTTGCTCCCCCACGCCAGAGATATGCAGTTGCTGGATGCGATATTGGACTATTTTAGAGAACGGGACATGAAGGCGGCGTACCCTGGATTACTGGACACCTTGCTAACGGACGTGTCTGAAAATTCTCTCGCAACCAGATATGTGGAGAGAAGCGAAGAAATTAGCAAATTTCACAAAAAAATCATGCACGATGTGGAGGCCAGTATTAAGGCGAAGCAAGAGCTGGTTACGAAGGTCCGGGAGGAGTGCGCCACGCTGCGGGAGGAGTTGGACGAGAAGCAAAAAGATTGCATCAAATGTAAACTTATCGATGCCGAGAATCTCGGGGAAGAGATAGCAGTAGCGGCGACCATCAAATGCACAGAGTGCTTTGATCTCGAGGAAGCTTTGGAACTAAAGCGCTACTCGGTTCCAGTTTATGAGCGTCTTCTCCCAGTACCCTTGCACTTGCAACAAGCCGTGGTATTTGAGTTGCAGATCCCAGAAGAGATCAAGAACCTGCGAGAAGCACTAGCTCTGCTCAAATTTGATTTGCTGAGGGAGCAACCCAAAAAGACGGGCAAATCAAAAGCGGTTCAGTTGAAGTGGGCGTACTTCAAAAATCTGCAGAGCTACAGAAATGTGAGTGGTCAAGACGTGAAGGTGGTCACGCCCCATCATCGGTTGAAAGTGAACTTGAGTAGTAAACTCCTCCCCACTTCGAGTACACACCACACTCTGATAAGAAATCCGGATTTGTTGAGCCCAGAAGCGGTCAAGTTTGAAGATGATGATTGGCCGTTTGTAGTGCCAAACGGGATGGATTGTGTGTACCACTACACCTGTAAAAATTATTTGGACGGTGACAAACTCGAAAAGGTGTGGTCTTTTCAAGTGAATTCTACTAAAGATTGCGCGAACACTACAGAAGCAGACGGGGACGATCCAGCAACCAGTAACCCGTACTCCACTCTCCAGTGGGCCCTGGAAGGTACCACGCACAGTCAGAACAGGATCATTGCCGAGTTTTCTGCCCCGCATCACCCAGAACTAATTGCTTTTGGGAGTCTACGAGCAGGCCACCGAATCCAACTTATGAATTTGTACCGATATCTCGCCAATAGACAGTTACCGTTGGAAAAGGAACCAGTTCTGGCATTAATCCTCCAAACGTTGTGGGAAATGGGACCGAGGAAGGATTACAATGCGGGGGAGAGGGAGTCTCATGTCGATTTTCTCGATGGGGAATTCACGGAAGAATTTATGCAACTTGTGGAGAAGCTGGTGGAAAGCAATGACACGAATTATGCCAACCCTCTCATTTTGACGACCACTGTGGTGATCACTGGGAGAATCCTGGAGCTAAATCCAGATTTTAGGGAAAGATGCTACAAGCTGTTGCTGCAGTGTCGACAGTGTGCAGAGTCTTGGGTGGAAATGATTCAGAATGAAATGGGCAAAAGGACCGTGGGGCCGGGAGAGGAGGATGAAGTGGTGGGGGACGAAGCTAAACATTTGAGTAAAATGCTGATGGAAATTACTATTTGTTCTACTCTCACGTACAACGTTTGCGGCTCTCTATTTGAGTATGTGCTGCGGGATGGAAAC
>JAHZNE010008407.1:0-10149 GCA_027744055.1 Callyntrura sp. NNG-2020
TAATATCAAATATGCATTATATGACCGTGACAAACAAGAGCAAAACATGGAGGACAATTCTGTGATACTTGACATTTTATCGTTCAAGACGGTGATGGTGGTGGTAAATAACAGAACAGTAGTGCACTGTACAAAAACAATAATAATATATATGTTTACTCAACTTCGCCATCCCTTCCAACGTCGTATTCGTCGTCATCATTAAACCACACAACTACATTAAACTTGAACAAGAGAGGTCAATTGGAGGTTGTATTGTATCATCGCATCGTCAACCAGTCAACAACTGTCACCATCGCCAGGCCAGGCCAGGCAGGCACCGGCTGCAACGTCCTATTATACTTTTAAAGTTATTTATACACACTACTCGTTAGTAGAAAACAGCATACCACTACTACCACCACACGAAAGAGAGAGAGAGAAAGAACATTGCAGCTGCGTGCTGCTGCGGTAGATGGATATGATAGGAGAGGGACAATTCATTACACTGAATTCTTGCTCTTTTCTGATGATGAAAAAGTGTGAAAAAGGAGAAGAAACTTTTAGAAAGCTTTTACAATCTTCTGTACTAATGACCAATAAAGATTATTATTTTTAAGTATGAAGAAACTTGAATGCACTGAGCTGAAAATGCAGTCGCGGCGAAAGCAAAAAAATGGTCTTGTATAATTTTTGTAATGGGCGCGTAATCAATTAATACTTTGTAAGGCGCATTAAAACACGACTGAAAATGTGATGCAGAGATAAAAAAAAAGTTGATGGAAGATGGATGCAGGGAATGCATGTACGATGCATTTATTTTTGCAGGCTGCTTCCACGAACAAACATCATCGTTTTCCTCTTACTCTGCGTCTTTTTCTAAAGTGCATTAACAACGTCGCTAAATCAATTTAAATTTAGAGTGCATTTGAATTTGACACTTAAACAGCGCAAGGGCAAAATTGCATGAAAATTTCAGAGAAAAGTTAAGTTAAACCCGAAAGTACTTTTGATGAACAAGAAGAACATCCTCTCTCGTTTTCAGCGTTGTCTTGTCGTCGTCGTCGTCATCAGCAGAATCATCCTCATCAGGGCATTACTTCATCCTTGAAGTTCAGTAGCAGAAGAGAGCGGCGGTTCAGTCGAGTTTTTAGAGTTTTGCATTATTGCTTGTTGTAGAGAGTGCAACGTTCAAGTTCAATTAGAAGTCATCTCATCTCCCTTTTCCATTGAATAAATAATAATAATAATAATAATACCACCACCACCACTACTACCACTGGCGCTAACATCTCTACCGACAACCGAGATGAGCAACTACGGATAGTAGAAGTAATAATGCACACAACATCCTCGTCATTATGAAACTGATCGTGTTTTATTCCTTTTTTTTGTGCCGTTGCGTGAAAAACTGATTCTGTTGATTACTGCTCCACGTCGAACCATTAGTCAAATTATATTCTGTGAAAATCTTGCTGTTTCGTGCCTGTTCCTGACTTTGTTGAAACACTTTTTTGACAGTTTGATAATCAATTAGAAATTAACGAATTAGCAGTCACGGAACTATTTTACGGGAATGACAAGTTAAATAGCAGTAGCCAAAAGAAAGGCAGCGAAAAGGTAAGTAAATCGTTTACTAAGTATTATTAGTGTTAAAAGGTCTTTTTTCGCCGGAGGAGGAGTAAATATTGTCAGTGGTGGTGTCGGTCTGTTGTTTTATTTTCTTCTCTCGGTTTTACCAATTAAATTCTCATTTGCAAATGCGTCGCATAAGTCACGAAAATCGTTATCAGCGTCGTGAAAAGCTCCCAACACACACAAGCAAAGCACAAGCCATTATAATTACTCTCTTCTGACTGCACTAGTCTCTCTATCAAACACACAAACAGGCAATTTAGTGTTTTTGGTATTATGCATTTTGGCATGCACTGCACTATTGTTAGGTTCCCCATTTATTCTCGCATGGAACAACACCATGTACATATAAACCTTGTGTGTGGTGTTGGAAGAAGAAAGAAACATAAAAGTTTGCTGGGGCTCTCTCTCTGTCGACGACGCTGACGTGCGCTTATTTTGTGGACGAACGTCTTTTTCAACAAAATGACTTACCATGACCTTTTGCTTGCATCGCATGTTACCAAGAACTGCTGTGAAATGAACTGCCTCGTTGTCGGCCTATTGCCATAATAGTGCTTTGGAATAATGGGATAACATAAGGAATATAAAAAAACTACGACAAACATTGTAACATTAAAATGAAATATTATGCAGAGCGAGCCATTCCTGTTGTTGTTATGTGTTGTCTTGTGTAGTTAGCTAGTTTTCATTATCGATCCTTTTTGTCTTTTCTTTCTCCTTTTGTTCTTCATCACCACCGACCGACTGATGTGATTTGTGTTGTATGTAATCCTCTTTGACGACCGGAAAAGGCCATGATGATGACTATGGCAAGCTATAAAATGAAAGATATATTACGTCCGCCCCGATTATCGTAGCAGCAAATGACACACCACCACCATGTTTTATGAAGAAGGACAAGTAATTTACTTAATTGCACACAATGAAGCGTTTTTGTTGAGGGTCAAATTTGTAATGTGCTAGATCATAACTATTAATTAATTAAGCAATTAATTTTGTAACTCCTGATTAAAACCTTGGGCTTTAAACAATTCCACGTATCATCAATCATCGCCTTGAATTTCGTAGAAAGGGGGCAATTATTCCCAACAAATTTCTTCTGACTTGAGATTAATTCAGTTTCTTCTTGTTCCACAAAAACCTCAAAGGAAACAACCACAAGAGAACCATGCAGATCCTTTCTTCAGAATTTTGCTTTTGTGGTTCCTAATAGAGTCCGCCTTGTTTTGAGGTATTAGTAGAGGTGAATGAAAAAATAACATTATTTTAACTTTGTGTGTGTAGCCATCAAATGGCATTAAATTTAATTAGAATCTGGGTTTTTCATTGGAATATACAACCACATACAGAGAAAAATAAAACCTATTGCCTGCATATTGGGTATAAATCAGCTTATAATTTTTTAGCATTTCTCTTTGAGACAGATAAGATGGAAGAAACGGAGAAAAATAAGTGAGTTGCGCGAGTGAGTGAACTTTTAAGGTTATAAAGCCAGTTTTGTTGATTTTTTTCAAAGAAGGAGCACCAGCCGTCGTCATTCTAGTAAAAATCATAGTCATCCTCTGTTTGCGATCCTAGTATTCTCCCTGGAGAGAGATAGAGAAAGAAGAAACAGACACACACGGAGTCAGTCAGTGGTAAGTAGAAACGTTGGCTTTGCTATTATTTTAATCGAGAGAAGAAAGACAAGTATGGCATTTTTCGTGGTGTTGTAATGTATGATGCCAGCCTGGTGCGGTGGTAGAGTCAGAGAGAGAGAGAGAGAGAGGAAATTTTTTTATTCGTTCGTCGGTCAAAAGAGAGAGAGGTTTTCAAGGACATTGCATCACTTGACTTGACTCACCAACCAGCACCATACCACATCAGCAGCATTTTGAGATATGCATGTACATCTAGGAAAACGTAGTAGCGAGGAGAGAACATTGTACCCACATACCACGCAGGCAGGAGTATGCCACGTTTAGAAGAGTATAAACGTATGTACATTTTGATACTGGTTAGTACATATTTATTTTTTATAATTTTAACCACATGGTGATGACGAGTCGATGAAGTTATGCGTAAGACAAGTTTTTAATGGTGACTTGCATTTCTTACTGGCAGGGTTTAACCGTTGAGATTACCGTCGAGTGTGGAGATTATTATATACAATATTAGTTTGAGCCAAATGAAACGTAAAAGAACAAGAGAGAGAGAGAGAAAGCAAAGACAATCTACGTGATATTGTCTCTGCTAATTAGAAAGCATGCGGAAACCAAGTTAGTTAGAATCTGGAGATTAACTGCGAAAGAGACTGAAATTGAGTGGGTTGATGAAAGAGGAAATGATGAAAATTGAGAGTGGGCACAATATAAAGGACGTCATAGGCGGCATTACAGGGGAAAAGGAACAAAGTCATTTTCATTTTATGCCATTTTCTCAAGTTTTCCTCTCGCTTTTAACTTTTCAGCTTTCAGGAGAGAGAGTGGGAGGTAATAAAGCAGTGACTTGTCGAGAGTCCACGAGATTACCTGTATCCCAGAATTGTGTAATAAAATTTTCCCCATTTTTCAGTTTGTTTCTCAAAGAGCGTATTATGTGAAAGCATTGTGGGGGTAGTGTCTGTAGAGAACAAAGTTTAAAAACCCAACCTACGCAATAATGTCTCTTTCTGCTGCTGTTCTTGAGTGAGAGTCGAGTTCACAATTTTGTTGGACTTTATAGTAGCTTTGCTCACACAACTCCCAACAAGAAACGCATCCGCAGCAGCAGCAGCAGCAGCATGGCACTGCCTACCAAAACGATTCCGGTGATGGTGATGATGATACTACTACTACTAGTACTGCCGCTGTTGCTGCATTGCTGGGGTTGGTGATGAGTCGTAGTGGTAGTAATGGTAGTGCGAGATGAAGGTCGATGAACGTAGTCCTTGAGAAAAAGGTAGAAACAGAGGAAGGGCGAAGGTCAAGGACCTATCATCATGATCATCATCGGTAGGATGATGATGATATGATCACAACGATGATCACCATCATGATCGCACCGTCTCATTCAATTCTATCCTTTTTTTTATCCTATCCCTGCTGCATGCTGCCTTGATTGCTCTTTCTGTCTGCGCGCGGCCGCTCGTCTTCTTTACCACACACCGTGTGTGTGTGTGTGTGTGTGTGTGTATGTGTGCAGCAGCGGCAGTTCTACTTTTTGGCTGGACGCACAGACCTAGACTACGGTATAGAAAACGATATAATACTATAGATAAAAGCTCATAGATACATGTGCAGGCGATGCCATTGACTTTTTAGCGGATAGCAAAAAATCTTTTCACATTTTCCCAGCACATTACCATTAATAAATGATAACTGACGGCGAATGTTCCGCTGCGGATATAAATGCTACACAGTTGGCTAGGTACTGTTCTCCATGAAAAGCCGGTTCAGTGCTACACTTTATCCACTCTATCTTTCCTACATTCAAACAAGCCTAGACTGAGCAGTCTCATTTTCAGTTCCAGTCCAACAATTTTTCATTTCCGGTTTCATGCAAAATTGTATATTATACTAAGCTATGTACCTATTTGTACTTACATCGCCCATATGCCCAATTCAATTGGCGCAAGTAAAATCATTTTATCGTTTTCCTCCTTATCGTCGTCATTGTGCATTTACATTTAATCATGTAAACATGTAAATGCGTTGTACATGACGAGAAAGGTTAAAACCTTTAAACCAATAAAGTTGACATTCTGCACACCGCGCTGCGCTACTGCCCAAGAGGTGCCAATAAGGAAACAAGGGATAATCCAATAGAGGTGACATGTAAAGGTCACCCTTGTACTTGGACTTGTTGTTCTGCTGACTCTCTAGCGAACTACTCCCGTCTTTCCTTCATTCATCAACATGATCATCATGGTACTTGGCATTTGAATCGTTGCTGCTGTGCTGACGACCACGAACGAGCGACGAGAGCCTTCCTTCCTTCTTTTCTTTCTTGAATGGTGTAACCTTCTGCTCTCCTTGTTTCTTTAAGTGTGTATTTTTGCTGTGTTGTTTGCATAGACGAGGCAGACGGAGAGAGAAGGAACTTAGAAAAATCTGCTTCAGCTTTGCTGGCTTATGCTTCTCTTCTTGTGTCGGTCCGTCGGGGACACTGACAGGAAATGCCTTCAGACTTAAAGGACAAAACCTCTCCATTATACATAACATCTATAGCATAAGTAGCATATCAAATTATAATAGAAAAAATGACGAAACAAAAACCTAAAACAAAACTATATTTATAAGGTGAGTCACTACTACCACCACACATACAATCAGTCATCTCATCTCCTCAACTATTTTTTTTCAAGTACAAGGTCCCTTTTTGTACAAGAAGAAAATGTAGATGGCCTGTTACTTACTACTACTACTACGTATACCTCTGCTGTGCTCTTTTGGGTAGATGTTATTATTGGGCTTAATTTAAAAGTATTGTTTGTGTGTGCGGTGGTGGTGGCGGTGACAGCAAATAGGCGCGCGCTCTCGGCGCTCGATATTATATTTAATGGTTTGTGCACCCACTCATTCAAAATGCATTTTCATCGTCGTTACACACACTCACATGCTGCTTATTATTACTTTACAAATAATGCTATTAACGATTAATCGTTAACAAAAGAAATTCGTAATTGGGATTGTCCTAAAAAGTGCATTCAACGCTAATCCATCATTTTTTTAATGAACACGCACACCTTCATACATAATGTACGGATGAAGGTATAACTGTGGCTGCCTGTGTAGTTTGCAGCAAGGAATCAGTGCTATTATTATTATTATTGTTGTTGTAATAACCTTATTAATAATCATATAACGTTTTGATGGCTACAGGTTCAAAATTGCTTCCTACTACCACAAACGAACTGCACAATACAAAGCCGCTATCTACAAACTGTAGGAACGTTTTCCAAAGAATACTAAATACGAAACTGTGCATGGAGGGCACAGGGATATGCATTAGTAACAATGTCAAGTAGTGCGAGTTGTTGGGTCGAGGTAGTAATCAAATTTATGACAGCAAATAAGTCAACGGGAGAGAATAGTGTGTGTACACTTTGCTCGTAATATGACTTTGATGTTTCATCTTTCCTCCTAAAAATAGACAAGCGGCAGGTAGTTAAATATTTAAAGGTCTATCGATACTGTATAATTTTTTCTGGCCGTAAAATAGCTATATAGTAAGAGGAGTGGCTCAAAAGGAATGGAGGATATATATAGCGCGGGACGTAAACGTGTAACATTGTTTATCGTACCTGTGTATACTCACGCACTCTGGCTTGTATGTACATAGATCAAGTCTCGTAAAAACGGCAAATCACAACAACGGATATTAATATTAATATCATGTATCCATAAAATGCAATATGAGCATTAGCATTGAGCAGAGTACAAGGTCAATGAGAACATAATATGTGGCGTTGTAGAAAAAGAAGACGGTACACACGGTGTGGTAGGAAAGAACGTAAAAGAGTGACCGTTACTACCGGATTGCATCGCGTTGCACGAAATGTAGTCATCATCGTCACATTCCAATTCATCACACTTTGCTGCGAGCTGCTGCCCCTAAAATACGATGTTCATCATCATAATGGAATGGAATTTAACTATTTATCGGTTTGCTGTAGTAATAGCCGCATTATTTTGCGTGGATGATTCTAATGGCATAGTTATCCTTACTTCGTTTGTTTGGCAGTAACAAACGCACACAGCAGTTATCAATTGGGAAGTAGTAGTAATAGCGAGTGCATATTACATATATGCACACATACGGTTCAATAAAATGAATAAATAAATGGTAAGGAAGGAAAGGTTTTTTTGATTAAATGGATAAAAAATTGTTTTTTTGTGTTTAGCCTTAACATTGAGGTGTTGACCAAGACCAATCAAATCAATTTAAATACGCTGACAGACAAGGAGTGTAGGACGCAGCAACCGAAGAAACTAAGAAAAAAAGAGATTAGCGCGGCGTTATTGGGCATTTTGCATTGGACTCAAGTGAACTCGAACAAAATTAGCTGATTGATATTGAGTTACATATATTTTGTGAATAACTCTTCTTGGCTCGTGCTCCGCGGTAAATGCAACGTGGTACAAAGTCGCCTATATACGAATCTTTTGCAGTCTTGTTCTCTCCTGCTGCTGTTATTGGTGGCGGCGAACGTGGCGTTGCCTGCATGCAATCTACGTGCGCTAGCTAACACACACAAGCTAGTACGTAGTTGTAGTCTCGCGTGGAAGTAAAATGGGATATGGTAGTAGAGAGAGGCTGTTGAAGTGTTGGAGGTGACCATGACCATGGCCGTGGCCAAGAAAAATAACAACAAAAGATGGCCAAACTAACTAAATTAGTTACTTCATGATTCACGAAGAAGGGCATTCCTACATAATTATCTTGAGAATATCAGACATGTTATAGTCTATTCAAATTATGTGGAAATGCGAACGGAAAGTGTCGTGAATTATAGACTACTGACAAACTATAGGGACATTTGAATAGTTATCCTTATTTTATATGGACTGCAGGGACACATTTAATTTTGCGATTTATTTAAACGAGTGCTGTGCCTTACAGAGTATCTGTAGCAGCACTTCAGTTTATTGCTACCGGGCAGTTTGCCGTATATCCACACGAGTTTCCCATGTGGGTACCGTATTTTTCCTGGCTGCACTAGGTGTGTTTCTAGAGCGGAACCAATATAAAATAATTAGTCCAGACTACAAAGTTTGCACATGTTGTATAGCCATCTCATTCGTCTATTTGGAAATTCCACCGCCGCGGTAGTAGTTTATGCTGTGCTTTAGTAATTGGCTGTCTGAATGTCTGATTGTTAATGTCCCGTCGTCGCAAAACAGCCCACAAGGTTTCCTCCCGATATATATCCAGGTCACAATTTCTTTAGTCATAAAAAGTTGAGAAAAACAGCTTTTTTCTATTTTTGTGTGTTGAGAAATTGCTCTAAAGTTTATTGTTCTTTGTATGACATACATACATGCACCGTTTTCAAGACAAACAATTACCTTCAATGGCGTTGTAGAAATATTCATCGTTTATCGTTTCTGTTTCTGCAATATGCAGCATTTTTATATGCTTCAACGAACAAAACTAGTTTTGGCTCGTTTCGTTCGAGTATTGCACCACAAAACGAGACTGCTCCGCGTTTTATTGCTTACTTGGCATGTTTTTGGCTTGTCTTGACACGAAGAAAGTGTGAGAAGCAAAGTAAAAATTAAAAATGGCACAGGGAAAAAGATAAAAAAAACGTAGCAAGTCTGTTATGTATATCTGTAGTTTGTGCAGCAACAGCAGTAAAAAAAATACGACTGTATGGAATGATCACGTTAAAAACATAAAGTACCTTGTAAAAAGAACATTGCACGTTGCCGGCTCGCATAAAACCATTTCAATCTCAATGATATATGAACTCTTTTACTGTCTCCGGCGCTTGTGCCTGAGAGTCAATTTTATTTCGTTTTGCCAACCCATAGTGCAGGCAGACAAAGTGCACAAGTTGCATGAAGATGATTATAATGACGCTTGACGAAACGGGGAATCATCCTGCAGTAGTGGTAGTACTATGATCTGCAGAGAGAAAATGTTTTTTTAAGTACAAAAAGGACAAAGTGACTCGACAGAGAGGAGAGTAACAGGAGAATGAACGTGTTATTGTTATTGATAGCAGTGCAGTTGTGGAAAAGAGAGACGGTTTCTTCCACTGGCTCTCTCTTTCGGCACCATTCACTGCGTAAAACATTCATACTACGACAACCACGGCAGGAGAACAACATCAAACATCCAAACATTACCAGAGAGAGAGAGAGAGAGAGAAGCGGGGTGAATGAACGACAGAAAAACCAAACGAAAAAATGGCAATGTAACGTAAAGCTAAAAAGTAAAGAGCATGCCCGCAGCAGCAAACGACGAGGAGCCGCTGAGTTCACGTTAGGTTTGGTTAGACACAGAGAGAGAGAGAGAGAGTTCATTACATACATATTTAAATAGTCATATGGCTTATTTACTATTCCATTATTATTCCATGGTGGTTATCACGTAACAACGTGAGAGGAGGAGAAGATATCTCTGATGGTGCATGGAGGTTGTTTTTTATACGTATTATTCCTGGTACTTATTTTCGTTAAATATTGTGATAGCGAACTTTGGAACGTTGTACTTCTTTGTGTAGTCAGGGCACGGCCAGATTAAAGTTTAGCAGGAGAGCATATAAACAGTAAACAGAAATGCAAAAATATCATCGTGCTCTCTGGTGAAGAGAGAAAGAAAAAGTAAACAGGAATATTTTATAAACGGGCACAGGTTCACAACTGCTGCTATGCTGGTGTGCTGGATATATGGGCATAACACAATTTCATAAGTATAATATAGTGAACTGCACAAAAGTACACAACAACGTGCAGGCCCTCCATACAACTTGTCCCGGCCCTGTTGACCGTTGGAATTCCCGGCCCATATGTATATAGTTTATTGATGGCCTTACCATAAGTAAAATTTTATGGTACAGGCGGG
>JAHZNE010008408.1:0-17459 GCA_027744055.1 Callyntrura sp. NNG-2020
TCAGTCCGGAAATAACGTCGTTTCCGGCAAGAAGAGAAGGTTTACTATGAAAAATCTTGAACGACACGTAATTTGCCACTACAAGATGATTATTAACCGTTGAACACCATCGTAATCGTTGATTTTACAGTTTTTATTAGTAAATATTGTATATTTCGAAGTTTTTTCTTGCATATTTTATCCCATTTTTCAATCATAAATAGTTGCATATTTTCTGATTTTAGCGACATATAAGTTTATAGTCTAATCATGACGATATGAACACGAGAAACAACGAGGCTACTACTCATTTCCCTTGAAGCCAGAGTTAGTTCAGTTCTCAGCATTAAATTGCCCATAAATCAGCAAACAGATTCAGAGGGAGAGAAAAAGGTACCATACTACATACTTTGATGGAAGTATAGAAATGGCCACCAACAAAGAGGAGAGAGCTCCGTCGAAATTATTCAGGACGGGTAGTAAATTGCCTAGATTTTTATTTTATTTCATTATTATTTTTTTATTGTTATTAGGACGATAATAGGAAAGACTCTGGAAACACTTGCTTTCCATCAATCATCAACAAGCAGAGTAGCACTAGTGGCATATAGTGCGATGCTCTAAAGGCGTTCTTATGAGAAGTAATATATGAAAGGTGTTTTAATGATGTTTTTCTTGGCAAGTGTAGGTTCACGGCACACTCCGTTTCACCGTGTCTACAAACAAACACACACTCAGAAAATGATAACATTACATTTCCTTCTGCATGAAAAGCCTCACGCTCGGTACATGTAAAACTGAAATGTCATTTTTCTTTCCAATTACAAAAATTGGATTCCTCAACTGGCTTGTTCTTGAAGAATATTTAGTCTAGTGTGTTTTCAGGGTTCATATGCATATATGCTGTACTTTTAAATACATTACTGAATACTCTTTTACAAACAATCATTCTGTGTACATTTCGTTATGCAAACCATTTTCACCCTGAAGCTGGAAGAGATAAATATGTTCATACTTCATACACGTTGTTTGTAAAAGCAATGGCAAACGTAGTGCCGCATTATTGTTACGCATTTATTATACAACCTTGCCTAAACGAATAGTAAAATCCAAGTTCATTCTTGATGTTGTTGTTTGCGTTTGATTTTTAAGAACATTTTGTTTATTGCCAATTTATGACCCGGTATATTACATTTTCTTGTATTCCGATGGGAGCCATAATAAAATGAGGCTTATGATAAGTTTGCTCCTTAAGCGGAACGTTTGTAGAATATTCAGAAAGGAAAGGGAATTTCAACAACTGCACGAGTGTTTGTAGTAAAATATGACGTAGGTTTTGGTAATATTTAGGAAAATACATAAAAAGGCACATGTCTGTGCTGCTTATGTAACATACCGCGCCACACACAATACAAATTTTTTAATGACTCATTGTCTTGTTTGCAAAGCAGTCAAAAATTTTCCTCTTTTCGCATGCTCGTACGTACGTGTTCACCATGCTTTCACCGTTCTCGAAAAACTCGAAATTTTCTTTGTGGAAGCATTTTCCGTTTTCAGTCCTCTCCAAATTATATTATCTCTTCCATATATACATTAAACAACTTTTACTTTCGTGAACAATAGTTTATTTCGTGTTTTTGTTGTGTTGCATGATACATGGTATTTTATAGCTCATAAGTATTTTATGGACACAAACTGAATACGAGCAACTGGAACAGGAAGGAGGTAACTTTTGGTGACATAACAAGAATGATGATAAAATGTTCTAATGACGAGAAAAAATGACTGAGTGAGCGACTACTCTTCTTTTTCTACTGGGGTGTGTGGGGTGTGAGTTTGTGTTGTACCGCACAAACCGAAATAGCTTTCTAATAAAATGGAAGCGTTTGAA
Source organism: Callyntrura sp. NNG-2020 (assembly GCA_027744055.1). Taxonomy (NCBI): domain Eukaryota; kingdom Metazoa; phylum Arthropoda; class Collembola; order Entomobryomorpha; family Paronellidae; genus Callyntrura; species Callyntrura sp. NNG-2020. The sequence continues at coordinate 1,871 of JAHZNE010008408.1, forward strand.
CTATTTGTAAACAGGGAGTCGTATAGCCATACGAGCATTTTATCAGCGATAAAGGTTGGAAAAGTATATCAGGTTTTAAAGAAGTGTCTTGGTAGTAAGGTGGCAATAAACGAACAAAGTGACTAGCAAACATGGAAATTGCTTTTGACATTCATATCATCGCCTTTTCGAGATATAACGATATTAAACATTTGAGTGCAAACAAGGAGGGCTGTGAAAATGGCGAAATTGAAAATTAAGTTCATTCAAGCGTTTGTTACAGTAAACAAAGATACAGCAAATTACAGCGCCAATAATGCTTCTTTCCTTTTAGAATAGTCAGCGTGGGACCGTCTGTTGTCGTTAAGATGAAAGTGAACGATGACGACGACGACGAAAGAGAGGTATATACAAAAGGTAATCATAAAGAACCAATTTTTGAAGTGGAAAAGGTTAGGTTAATTGTAATAATGACGCAGACGTATACTTTGTTTGTCTTGGTATCATCAAAATGCACACTTCAGGCTCTTTGTGTTGAACAATCTTATTATCATTTTACATAATGGTGTGAAACTCATTAGTGTGGAAACTATCAATTGTGAAGGGAACGGAGAGGAGGTGATAACGATGATGCAACATATTTTGTCAATATTTGCATCACGTTTGTAATACCAGTATTGTAATTCTCTGCTAATTCAGAGAAGAGCAGTAATTTCAATTCCTAATTTTCTTGACAAACAAGAGAGTAATATAATTTTGCAACTAGTGAGTGCTGGTGAACGTGATAAATAGACACTAATACCATTTGCCTTTTATATTACGAAGGTCTTTTTCTCCCAAATGAATGTGTGGTATTTGAAGAAAATATATTCTTACAATCTATTCGCTGGGCTAGCGCAAGGTCAAATGTTATGGTCTTTTAATTGTATGGAAACGCAAAGTACCATGCAGCGTTATTATATTCGTGTGATGAGCTCAATGGTTCCGTCTCTCTTTCAAAGCGAACGTAAGTCAGACGCAATAAATACCTGCTGATTTTTATAGCCTGGAAGAAGTAAACATCGAATGAATTCATTTTACTGTTACGCCTTGTCAGCTCGTGACATTCAATATATTTCCCGGGGGTAATTGTATAGCTCGCAGTATTTGCATTGATGTAGTACATTCGTACTTTCCAATTTTTTACTGTTGAATAAAAATTGTTGATTGTATTGAATAAAAAACTTGCTGATTTGAATTGTGTGTGAGAAAATAAAAACCAAAGAAGTCTCTCGCTATTTAAATAATAGAGCGCTGATAGCGAAAATATAAAGGACCGCTCAGTTTTTTATATGTACCTTTTTCTTTTCTATTTATCTATTTCATTTTTTCCAAATGATTTTGCAGGTCAATTTTTACACACAAGAAGACTTCAAAAGTGCAGCTCACTGTTGTGTACTTTTCTACACTCGAAACGGAAATAGCAGTATTCTTTTCTAATCGCCAGAAGGAAACAATTCGTGTACTCACAGTGCACATTTTACATAATATGCTTCTTTTCAGGAATTCCACCTTTCTTGCTTTGGCTACTCACAACTCACAAGTTAAGGTACGCAAGTTCTATAGTTAAGTTATAGTCCATTATCCATGCACAAAAGGTTAGGTCTTGCACGCACGAAACTCACAAAAACTCATCATCATGATGCGGCGAGACCCTAAATACACCGTCACATACCAATAGTAATAAAGTTCGTGTAATTTGTTTGTATCCCGGAACGTATATACTTTTCTCTATATGCACAAATATAAAAAATATGTGGGCAAATGCACCGGTAATTTATCTCTATTTACATGAACATTAGCATTAACGTTGTCGTTTGTCTGCGTATCCCTTCGGCTGCTTCATCCATTTAGTAATAAGGGTGGATCGGTATCTCCATACAACTGTAACTTGACTTGTATACTTGTAGCTTTATGGAGACGGGAGAAATGAGTCCTTCGTGGTATGATGTCTCAAGGCGCCCCAAATGGGCGAGTCTCGTCGACATTCGCGTGGTTGGATGACATAAATTCCATGTTCTGTCAAATAATGACAAGTCAAGAAGTCAAACAAAGTGAAATGGTAACATTATTTATTTATACTACTCCCTGTACTTTCACTTTGGTACGCATGCCTAATGATGCTACGAATTGTACTGGAAACGAAAGACTTGGGCAAAAATAAATACGAATATTCTGGCTTATGTTCAGGTACCGTTTGATGGGTATTTCGTCGAGTGGATTTACCTTACTACGAGTACAGATGTTGCATAAAAAGCTTTCAGCTTTTAAATAAATTGTATACCCGTCCTTTCCCGTTAAATGGATCCACACTGGAAGTATCAAGTTTGTTTTGATGAGAGATAATAACAATATATTCGATATTTGGTATGAAATAACATTCCTAACAATGCCAAGAAAATTAATTAGAGTTATTTAGCTAGAACTTGAAATACTTCGTACAGCCAACCAGACAGCTTGCATCACTACTCGCGTAATAATCTATCGATTTTATCAATATAATTTATTCCGAGTGCTGCGTTGCATTATTTCATAAAATGCTCGGAATATTTTTCGTGTTAATCTGATCGTGTCTGCCTTGAATTTACGGTGGAGTTACCACCTCAAAGAGAAAAAAAATGTATGTAATTTTACGCAACTAACTACTTTTGCTTCTAGGTATATGTTTTGTACGCCAATTCTCAGAAAGTGTAGGCTAGTGAGTGTACTGCCATACTGAGACTGAGACTAAAATGATGTGCTAGTAGTTTTCTAATAGCTTTGTTTACTTTCTTTTATGAATAGTTTGCTTGTGTAAACTCATAAATTTGCATCATTCGAATTAGTTTTATATGTGCGTCTGTCTTGGTAGGATAAGTAAACTATTGAGTTCTGCAGTGCAAAGCGAAACGCTAGATGAAATCTGTAATGTTGAAAGTAACTTTTCTTTATTCATTAAGTAGGCGTCTGTGTATTTGCACCTCAACCACGTATTGCAGGCACACATACCAAATGAACAATGTCATATATATCTCTTCATGAGTCGTACTACTAGTCCACCAGGATTTCCTCAGTCAGTATTTCGTGACAATTTTGTAGACATTGGACTTCCGCCTATTTTGACCTACAACATTCATATTACGAAAACTTAATTGAATTCTCCGAGTTTATAACTACAAAGCCCTGGCATGAATTTTCTATTAATGCTAAAAGACTGCAAAAGATGAGATACACGTACAAGAAGAACTTATACTAATGCGTTGTTTGTATCGAGCTCCTGGATGAACAAAAATTGTACAAAAGTAAACAAATCTTTTATGACGATTTTAATAGTGTGGAGACGAGCAGTGGCACAAAAAGATAATATTATCACGGAATACCTATTGAATGCGTGAATTGAAGCGGAAATCGACAGCAACGTAGCATAAACAAGCTTGTCGACACACCAAATGCAAATTTTGGAAATGATGATTGTAGAAAGAAGCACTTGAATTACATTTCATTTTACCTCGATGCGTACAGCATGGCATTGTCCTTGCCTCCCCCTTTCCGGGTTGTAAACACGTTGAACAATTTTGTCTTAAGGCTTGATACCTGGAAAGCAAGTAGTCTAAAATATACGGCCTGTTTTGGAATTTATGTTTTTCACTCGAGCTTTTCACAATATTGAATATGCATTCAGGCGTAAAGATATATGCCCAATACCCGGCAGGTATGCAAGATTCAAAGAGGATTTCCGTTGAAAGAAACTATTCACAATATTTCCACAGGTTTGGCCCCATTTCGAAACACTGAAGAAATCCAGATTTCAGTGAGAATTATCGTGTGAACTAACATACACATCCCATTCAATGAACGCGAGAAAACAACAGCACTGACAACGGAAAGTCATTAACGATCCAGTCATGGACCTACGTCATAGCGCGTTAAAACACCTTGGCTGATACCGTTGTCATTGTTTAGATGTGTAACAGGGGTAGTAGTGTCTAGTCTACGTCCCTTTTGGTACTCATCAAAATAATGAATACTCCGTATTAAAAACGCGAACATAATATTAAAAGGCATTCATAGAAAATAATGGCGCACAAGCTCCTAAAATATTACACTCTCAAGAAGTGAAATACGGCATTGTATACAATTTATGTATACGTATGTACATGCTACAACTACAAGTCAGCAAGTCAGTGAGAGACGACAAACGCCATTGTTTTCAGTTTTGTTTATTCTTTAGTAAAAATTCTACATGGAATATGGAAATGGGTTCCTCGTCGGTTCCTGTCGTGTGTCAAAAGCATACAAAGCGTGTTCTTAGCCAAGGAACAACGTCGTCCGCGGCTGTGTGCTTGTTATTCCAAAATTCTTCTAACAGTCAAAACGACTAAACATTATATTTTAGTTTCACCTGGAAATCTTATCCATTTATACGCTTTTTCTTTTTGTAATCGATAAAACGTTACTTTAATATCTAGTGAAAGCAATGAAAATCGTAAAACGACAATACAATAGTCGCGACTCGCCAGACTATACTTCAGCAGACAAATGTAAGTAAAATACAATGTAAACATTTTTTTACCACAATGTTGACAAGTTAAAACATTTTATCCTGGTCAAATGACGCAGTAAAAATAGTTTTTATGCGTCAAACTTTTTGCTTTTGTTCACCCTTCTTCCCGTTCGTAGTACATTTTTTTTACTTCAACACTATCCCACGAAAAAACTGACAGATGGACAAACATATCCTTGATAATTACTCTAGCTAGCATTTAACATTTGCCTGTCACGCCAGTCGTACAACGCCACACAAAACTGCAATAGTTGTTGATGTTATGTGAAGAGTTTCGTATATTATTTGCATATACAAAACATAACGTTGTTAGTAGCAGATTTTGAGAAGAAACCTTGTCTGGCAGGATCAGACAATATAAAAGAGCATATAGAATAGAAAGAGGATGATATTTCTACCTGTTTATATTCCCACATCACTAGAAAGAGCGAGAGAGTCCTTAGTCAGTTCATATTTGATTTATTTATGTTGAGCCGGAACACTGGAAGCGTACCTACTATATAAAAAAATATATACACGCCATCGATAAATGCATGGTTGATAAAGCAGACATTGACAACATTTACTCTTGTCGTTTTGTCATAGGTTTGCCCTTCTTCTGATATTTTCAAGACTGGTAGAGAGAAAGCATTATCAAAGCATTATAAATGGATGGACGGTTGCTTATATTTGTATGTCAGTAAGACAAACAAAAATGTAGTAGTCTTGTCAATAATAAAGTCAAATCAGTTCTATTCTATCTAGGGAGATTCATTTCCAGGAAAAGGGTAGTTTAGTTTAGGCTCACTTGTCATCGAGTGAACTACTATCCTGTCACCACTCTGTGTTTCCCCATGCTCTATTTCACAAACTCAAGCCACGACATCCGACCTTCTATCTTTATTCTGACAATGGCATTAAATATTCCATTCCATATGGATTTCCCTTATACTCACTCGTCGCTTTTTAAAAATTTGCCAGGGAATAACAAGTAACAAATAATGGGGTAGCTGGGAAAACGAAAAGACATTATCATACCAAATCACCAGGTAAAGTCACAGTCTCAAAAGATGTCCCAGCTGCTTTCATTTTCCATGATCTCGCTTTTTACTCTATTTTCCCATTTACTACATTTACAGTCAGAATGACTGATGACGAGAAGCAAGGCAAAAATCCTACGGGATTCAATTCAACTGCTGGTAAACCCATAGATTTCCAGAAAATTCATCTGTCAAGCATTTGTCACTTTAACGTGAAGTTTAATGCGGCGTTGTGTTTATTGGATTTTATTTCCTATTATGCAAAGCAAGGATTACGAGATTATTGAGAGAAAAATACAACAAGGAAAAATAATATTTGACTTTACAAAGGAACGTTCACATATTGTAACGCAATATTTGGGGCAAGCTAACTTTTTCAGTTTAGAACAAACTTGACGAAAATTTAGCTTGCTCTTGCTCCATGTTTTACTGAAACATAAGCTTTCCAAGATTTATTTACAAGCCCGCCTGCAAGAATTTTACTTGATTTACATACTGCATCCAGAACATTCTATTTGTACCGGTGTGAAGCTAAAGAGCTTAAATTTATATAAATATATGGCGTTTCTGATTTAAAATGCATACTACACATCCAAAAGAGTTGTTGTTGAAGTGAAATCTCAGTATTTTAGAATAGAGCTACAAGGCGATTTTCTCAAAACTGCAGACTATTTGATTTCACTAAATTGTGATTGTGATGTTCAACGAGGTCATAATTTAATTGCCCGAATTAGCATTGTGGAATAATAAATGAATAATACTTGAATAATATCTCCTTTACGACTTCTACCTATACCTATCAGCGTCGCTGAATATGCGATAATGTACATTAGTCCTCCTGTTTCCGTTCCATCCCCACTGGGATGAGACAAGTAGGAAAATGCTTTTAATTAACTACCAAAAAAACTTGATTACCTTCTGTGTTTTAAGCGAAGCGTCAACTTCGACATCAAAGAGTAAAACCTTTTACATAAACATACTTTAGAATTCTTTGATGCATATTTATAAGAAGGTGATCTGAACCATAAACCTGAAGAGATATGGTCGTATAGAATCCGCTCTACTGAACCATTAAAAATTCGCAATTCTTGTGCTTCGACTGTGATAAGCTATAACCATAATATAGGATGAAAATAGAAATGTATATGCACATCTCCAAACTGTAATGGAAATGTTTGTTGTAAAATACGTTCATCAAATAATGTTAGCAATATTATATTCCCGTATTTGATGAAACCTCGGATGAAGCTAATTGAAAATGTTAATTCAGAAAAAAATGCTTGCAGCTGCTAAAAAACCGTAATAAAAAGATAAATGTCAAATGCTTTTATTGGAATACTCACCACAAACGAACCAAATATACTGCATAAACATGTTACTGGCGGATCATGTTTTTTTAATAACCTGATCATTAAACAGCCCCCAACACATGCAAATATCTAAATTGACATACGGGAAAAGAAATTTAAAACGTCATGCTGAATAGCCATTCGGCACTTATACCGTTGGGTACTTCGGTATACATTAGCACCATAACCGCTTAAAACATATTTTTACCCCTGTTGGTATTTTTATTGCCTTAATCTGAGAGTAATTAAGTATTATGTCATCTCTCTGGTCTTACAGTTATCCTAGCATGAAATGTTTTTCTCGAAACGAACGAAGAATAAAGTGTACAATCATAATTTATGCAAATACAGCTATTTAGAAGTAATTCTCCGATGTTATAATGTTACGTCAACAATGGTGATCGCGAAAAAGTTGACGCCAGTGGGCTAAACAGCACCAATGAACCGGAAATAGATAACGCGATCAAATGTCAACCACATTCAAACCGACATTTTGCAAAATGTCGAAATATTTTATTTATGCTATTGTTTTCACGATATGTAAAAGCTATATTTTAATCTCTTTCTTTTGCACTATATAATACAAATAATTACTACTTTAAGTTTGGTGCAAAACTTGTCTGAGCTGAGTAATCAACGTTTTCTACATAAATAATAATATGTATTTGTGTACATGATTATGTAAAGTATGCCAATGAATGGCACACCTATTTGTAGTATTCCTTTCATCACAGAATGAAAGTGTATATTGCATAGTGTGCAGTGCAACCAAGTCGAATAATTTTGCTGAAGTTTTGACATCCGAAAATTCATTTTTATACATTTTGTAGTAGTATAGTTATGAATTAAACAAGGAATAATACGATACTGAAACAGCACTTAGCTTTATTGACTTGTCAAGTCTGACGGAATGCGTATTTTAATATTCCAAAATTAATGTACAAGCATGTGCCTTTGTTGTTCGTTTTTATTCTGTGCATAGACACGACGACTTTCAAGTTATAATTCTTTCTTACTTCCTTAACCCTACAAATTGGGCTGCTGTTGAGAGTTGAGAGCTCTTAAAAGTTCATTGAATTGTATTCATAATATTTCTACGAACCCACGTGCCAGTAGTAGAAAAATTTGTATAAATACACTCACTTCCTGCTTAAATTAAAATTATAGTCTTATATATCAGCAAAGTTGGCAAAGTACAACATCCTTCAGGCACACAACAAAAAAAGAAGAATATTATAATATAAATATTATATGTATATAACCAAAATTCTACAACATCATGAGTATTTTCATCTTGTCTTGCAGCACGTGCATTAGCACTTCATCCTAATCAACTCCGCAAGAATATGTTACGGTTTACATCTTTCACTCCCAAGTGATATAGTAGTTCATAAACACAAACAACTTTCAGAACCAGTTCGTCTTATGCCCCTTCTTTCAAAGGAAGTGCAATGGCGTTCATGCTTCTCTGTCAGTTACCCCGTCAGTTCGTTTTTATATCTATAGAACCAGTATAGTTGCAAACACATTAATGTCACCTCAAGCCGTCGACTACTACTGTACCAACTCGCATACTTTTGCATTATCATCACTACATTTTGTATCGCCCTTTCAACAAAGCAAACACAAGATGCATTAACTCTAAAACACTTTGCACAATATCCTGTGTATTTTTACATTACTTCAAATCAAGTCAAAAACTTTTCTTCAGGTGATGGGAACAATTACTTAGGTCAATAAAGACCAGCGGTTCGTGCAGAAAGAAGTGGGTTACATCACATCCTCCGCTGAAAGGTCTCTTGAGCCTGAACAAAAAGTGTTTTAGAATGAACATAAGATAGGTACATATTTCTGCAAACAGAAGAAACGACAAAATTCGTGTACTACCATTCAAGTGGTGGAAAAAAGCAAACATTAGCACTGTAGAAATCTCCAAATATCCGGTTAGAAACCGATAAATTTGTGTGGGATTTGTTTTCTTTGGCTCGTATCTTCAGTATGCTCTTTGATTATTCCTAGATCATAGACCACTTATCTGTTCAACAAAAGCTATAAGCTTTCACCCATTCATCCATAGCCTACGCAACTTTCGTGTGAGAAAGGAGCCAATGTGGAAACTGTGTGTTGGCACAAAAATACAATTTTTCAGATTACGTAACAAACGCTGACGCCATAATTAATATAAAGTCCCAGAAAATAAAAGTCTTTCTCTTCAGGTCGGGTCTACGAGTGCTTTTGTTTACCCAACCTAAAAACCACATAAATACACATGCTACTTTCTATTTCTATCAAACTGTTTGTTTAAAATTAATGTAGACTGCTAACTGCATGTGAACTGCCATAAAGTGTTACACAGGAGGGATGGTTTTGGGCGGGAGTAGTGGAGTGCTGGAGTTTCACATTATTTGAAAGTGCAAAAGTTTTACAAAGTTTTTCATCGTTCTTCTGTAGGAACTAGTTTCCATAAAACATTCACAATCGTGATAATGGTATTCGGTATCAAATGAAATGCAATTGTAAAGAATCTATACATGCTATACAAGACTAGGCTCTTTGTAATGAATATTTGAAATAGCTCACGGAAAGAGTGGAAAAGGATACGTTTCCAGTTTGCAGTTGCAGATAGGCAAAAAGTGGAAAATAATAAAATCATCAGACCAAGTAGTCAAGCCAAAAACCAAGCAAAAAGTTGGTATGGATGTTCCGCTTTCCGACAGCGCTTCTAGTGCAAAAACTGTTTCTGCTGATGGTGCTTCGGCGGGTTCAGAAGAGGTGAAAGTAGTCCTGTACACTTGTACGGACTCTCCACCTGGACGAGCTGTTCAAATTGTGCTGAAGTATCTGGGTGTCCCGTACAGGATAAAGACGGTGGATTTTGATAATGGAGAACATTTTTCGCAGGAATTTCTCAAGGCAAGTTGATGATTGCTTTAAATTTTTTGGAGGGCTCTAAAATTATGTAATGTAGTTTCACTTTCTTATTGTTCGTCAGATATACTGTTTGATGCACTTTAGTTTAACGATTACAACGAATCCGTAAAGCACTTAAGATTGTTTGCATTTATAGTGTAAGTTTTGTTAGATATTGGATATTTCTCTTTATATTTAATGGTTTTGTACTTTGTTATTTTGTGCATAAACTGCTGTGAAAACCTTTTCTAAGAATTTAAAGCTTTTCAGCCAATCTTTCTGAAATGGAAAAAATGAATGAAACGGATTGTGAGTGATTAATAGAAACTTTTGCCATCATTCGTAGTGTAAATAAATTTGACTGTTTAAAACGTAAAACGTCTGACTGCCGACGGTTTTTAAGCCATGTTACAATCCTTGTCAAAACCAAGCTCTTGATTTCCTTTTTAGTTTGTTCCAGGAAATAATAGGAAAATGGATATATATACGTTTACATTTATGTCATTTACAGATTTTATTATAGGAATCATGACTGAAATTCGCTGGTTTTAAAATTATGATGTAAAGAAATTATGTATAATTTTAAAGGTTATATCAACGTCTATATATAGAAACTAGAGATAAATATGTATAAACCTTGGGTTATATAACAGAAAGATATTTAATTTTTAAAGAGTTGATCTAGTCAAAAGTGAAAGCTCTTAGCCGGACGACTAGTCTGCAGAGCTCTAGCATTCCACATTTGGACGTCGGATGAATATACTATGTACCTCATTGATGTACATGGGGTGAATCACCTATGAAATGTGTTGCTGATTTGATTATGAAACCTGGCCCGTCAAGCCTACATTTGTGGTTTGCTATTTTACTGTTTCAGATGTACCCTCAAGGAGAAATTCCAGTACTTGACGACGATGGATTAATAATTGGGGAAAGGTGAGTACTTACATAAACTTATGTATTAAAGGGACGTCTACAAATCTAATCTAACGGGGTGTCTAATAGATATAAACCCTGAATTGTGAACAACAGGAAAATAGAAAAATGACCAATTAAATCAAGCGATCTGCAAATCTTTGTCGCTCTATACTGGCAATGAGTAATAAAGAAAATGACGATTAAACATTTACTCCTGTTGTACAGAGCACCAAAATAATAGGAGTATACTCCAGGTCTCCAACTATATGATGCTTAAAATAGCAAAATTATATTCTCGAGATACAGCTATATTTGCTCTCTGAACTTTGACCTCTTCCCCCGTCTACACTACCGCACCGGTTCCTGTGTATATACATTACATTTCGTTATATCATATTCCATCGAGTTTTAGCTGTGGCACATAAAATAACATATGACTATGTGACATATATGTAATTTAGTAAACTTTCGGTTTTGCGGTGAGCAAATAGGTAAGGTTAATTCGTTCGATTTTACTCGACCAGTGCAGTAGTACATTTTTTATTTTCTAAAAGTTATGTGGTAAAACGTACAAAAATGTTGTGTATCAATTTACCCCTTCAGTGAGTGCCGGGGCTACAGTATTGGTATCAGTAGCCTAATATACACGGTACGCGGTTACGCTGTATACCAACAACAATGCACTATATGACTTTTGACTCTTGGTGCCCCTATGCTATCTTTCCGAAATTAACAAACTGAACGTAACCGAAAAAGTCCAACTTGCATTAGATTAGTCCATTGGAAGGTGGCACTGACTGAAGATAACTTTTACAGATCAGTAATAAACAGCCTGGAGGATGTTGTTTCTAATGCTAATGTTCCGGTTAAATCCCACGTTAAGTAGATTTTCCCTAAATTGTCATCCAAAAATTACTTTCTTTTTGAGTATTTTCCAAACAATATAGACGATTTTGATCTATGACTTGGCATGGAGTATAATGATAATAGCAGCAGTGCATTGCAACTTGCAACATAAGAATATGAATATGATCCACATGTACAACCTCGAAGTATATATCTCACCAAGAAAAGTCCCGCGTTTATACGAAACCTGCTAAAATATACAGAAAACCTTCACCTTCACACGCCTACATACTTTCTCATCTACAATATTCACACAACATTGTGTGCGCTATGATACGCTCTCAACTTCAACCATCTCAACTGAAGTGTAATGAAAAAATTGAAATTTCCCGAGAGACTCTTTAAAACATCTTAAATTATCTTTGTACACCTGTGTATTCAGGAAATACTTTACTAACAGAACTATTGCATCTCCGTTGTGAATATTGTCACCTGGTAGAAAATGTGACTGGGAAAATATACACCGTTTGCATAATTTATGTCCACATTAATGCACTCTTCTATCCCGAAATACTGTATTATTCATAGTTTGATGCTTTCAATATCTTTTTAGTGTTGCAATCATCCAATATTTGGCGGAAAAATACGGCCGGCATGGTGAAAGCTTACAAACATTCTACCCGATGAATGACCCCGTTCGAAGATCAGTCGTTCATCATCGTCTCGCTTTTCATTTGTCAACACTTCAAAGACGAGTCTACGATTATATGATTCTGCCAATGGATTATGATTACCAAAGAACGACCGAAAATAGGATTAAATTAACTCATGCGTTGGTAATTTTTGATGAGTTTTTGAAAAGGAACCAGCAGCAAAAGGATGATAACAGGACAGCCGGGCTTTACGCCACTGGTGGTACGTACCGTACACAATATTTTTATCCTCTCCTCACCACTACTATATTACTAAAAATATCCCTTTTCACTCACAATGTCAATGTGCATTAACTCTAACAATAATAATAATAAAATATTAGAGTATCTTGAACTTTTTTGCTACTGTTTATGCTCTACACGTATAATACTAACACTATTAATGTTAGGGTATGTTTAGACAAGCTCCAACGATTAATACCTACATTCTAGAGCATGAAAATATCAATATACAGAATGCTGGAGTGTGTGACGCGATGTAATATAATGTGGATTAATACTAGAATAGTTGTACGTGTTCTGAAATATCAAAACTGTTTACACTTACCTCATACAACATTTAACTGGAGCAATTCTTTGCTTGTATACAATATTGATGCATGGCAGTATTAGCAATATATGTGCAACATGATTGATACGAGTCGTATTTAGAATCCTAGTATTCCTAGCCATATGTGCAGTGTAAGTGTAACTTACAAATTTGCACTGCTAATTAAAATGAACTACGTCAGCAAAGTAAAAGCAAATAACACTGTTTGGCAGTTACAAACTTTTTATGATTACAATTACAAGTCCGGATTTGTTTTCATTTTTAATTATAAACTTACTCTCAGTTTCCCTACATTTCGATGAAATCCTTCTGTTATTAACAATTAGTAATGTTAGCAAGAAGGTTTACCAATTATCTATTTCCAAGTATTGCCCAAAGCTGCTGAGTTCAATTACAGTTGCACAATGCCGATGAATGTTACACGGTGATAGATAACCTATCTTTGCTTGTATGTACAAGTTGAATATCTGTTTAAACCTACATATATACATAATCCAAATACATAGGTCAAAGGTCAAATTGTGTTTTTTCTAGTATACCGTATAACCCCATGAAGCAGAATTACACGGCACCCTAGCAGTATTTGTTTACCGAGAGACCGAATGAGAAACCAACGCTCTATTTTGTGTTTTGTCATATATTCTGTACAGCATGAAAATATACTGATCTACAATAAGTATTGACTGCAATGACAATCAGTACCGCCTAATTACTTTATTCAACGCGCTCTTGTTGTATGTAAAGCTGTTGTGTTAAGGTAACAAATGTATCAATGCATCGGTATGGGTCTTTCATATAGCAAAAAAGGGAAAGAGCAATTGTTCATCCAGGCTGCAAATAAAAATATTTTTGATACAAATATCCAAAAGCACATAAAACGAAAAACTTACATTTAATTTTCCATTTCAGTCAAACTAAATCCCTGTTTGAGAATAGGGAAATAAACGTATGTTTTTATACATTGTGTATGTATGAATCCATTGATTTAGACTGGAATACAAAAATGGCAAAATGCTGCTGATGCCAAAAATCCTACGTATTATTGTTAGAAAATGTACTACAATCCTCAACTTATGAACGCTACTTTTGGAACATAATAGCAACTAGGAACACGAAAGAAGCGTCAATTTAAAAGTAAGCTTTGAAAATCAATTTATTGCTGAAATTTGTTCCAGTACAGTTATTAGAGGGGACTATAGGTAGAAGCATGTATGTACGTATAAATTATAACTGTTATTAAATCATTTTATACAAGTCGCACCACCATATTGAATACTTCTCATTTCAATTTTCACTTGAGCGAGTTACATCAAAAGAAAAATATCTGCATATTTTTATAGCGGGGGACGTGAAGCGGGTCCTATATGATATACAATTTACAATATGATATTGTTCCATTTTCATCACCGTATAATAAGAAAAAAACTAGCGTTGTAACTGTTGACGTAAATGAAATGAATTGTATTGATTGAACATAAATCGATGTACTGCATGTTCAGAACTATTTCGTTTACACTTTTGCTGTAACAAAAACTTAGTATGTAACTTATACATTGTAACAAAAAAGTTTCAATACAATGAGTAGATCCGGATTCTGAATCCTACCAAACTCCCTACTGTCTAAAGTTTAATCGAAGCTGTTAGAGTGAAAAAGAATGGTGGAAGCACTGTGGCAAAAAATCCAAACATGTTTGTCTTATGTAGTAAAATATTACGTTGGAATGATACAATGAGAGAGGCGGAAACCTTGAAGTTCCAAATCACTTTTGATGTGGAAAGTCAATAGCTCGTTGAACAAATTGTATTTAAGAACTGGCTGTTACATGGCGTTGACCAAACATCTTTTACAAGATTTTAGGTTGTAGGTTTGTGACAAGGAACAAGATACATTATAAATTACAGGAATAGCCATTTTAACATCTCTACTCTATAATAGATGTATGCTAAAGCTCAAACTTGATAGCCACTCCGGCAAAGAAGAACTAACAAGTGGTGTCATTCACATCATCATTTAAATGTGCAATATTCAGAATAATCGATAGCAGTTGTGAATATTATGATATTGATGCTGATGGACAGCAGGAGCTAAGACAAAAGGGCCGTTCAATTAAGTAACTGCTTCAAGTTTTTACAGTTTTGTCAAATGTGGAATCAGACTTGCCCTTAAGGTCGTAAAAAACACATTAATGGAGTATATACGTATATACATGCTGTTAAGTAACTTCCTTTGTGTTTTCAAGGAAAAGGTTTCTTTTGTGTGCATTTTTACCAAAAAAGGGAAAGATCAGTCATTCAGACACGTGGAAGAAAACAACCATTTGAAAATGTATTGATTGCATTGCACATACTGCATCACTGTCGCTTGAATAGAAGGCATTCACTATTTATTACCTTTGGGAGATGGAGATCGGTCAAACGATGAATAAGAATTGAATAAGTAAAAAAGAATAAAACTCATGTTGACCTTGGAAATGTGCAGCCTTGGGTCGAGGAAGCGAACACTTTTGATACTTTTCTTAGAAAGGAAACGATGGCACAATTTTATATATACCATTTAATGACAGGACATAAGATGCGAGCCAAGAAGAAAAGATTGAGAAGCATGTTCCACTATAATAAACCATTAAAACACGGACTTAAAAATGAGACGAAGAAACGTAGAATTAACAAAATGGATCTTACAGTATCTCATTGATTACACAACGGGGACAGATTGAGAGACC
>JAHZNE010008409.1:0-11771 GCA_027744055.1 Callyntrura sp. NNG-2020
CATAATAATATGAATTAATTTAATTTAAACTTTAGTTGTAATTAAAAATTAATTCAACTATTCCTTCATGACAGATCATGGCCATATAACATGTTGAATCTCGAAATTAATTTCTGACTACTTAATTATTCAAAGGAGCACTTCCCAAATTGGTTTACCAGTTTATTTTTACTCACACTGAACATAAATAATTTTTTCTACTAAAGCAACTGATAACTGGGATAACAGTAAATACTGTTTGTCATTGTCTCATCAACGGACTAAGGCTAAAGAGGATAGGAAAAAACGTTCCCTGCTATTCTCAAATTCTTAATTCGATTCATGTTATGTGGTGAGGAATGACTAGACTTGCGTTGTTACCTTCTCACTCTCAGTAGTTGACTACATAAAAGTACATATGGGAACAACTAAACGACTAAGCGACATATAAAAGATGAATGCCGTGGGAAGAAGCGAAACCAAAACCACAGATATTGAGATTAATCATTTCAATGGAAGACAACCAATTCTCGATTCTTGTATATTGCAATGCATACTTTGAACTACCATGGCAAAAAATAATTTATTTTTGGCTCAATTAATTGGTTACTTAAACACATGCAGTGTAGAAGCGTCTCCCATTTCAATTCTGACCTACGACAACAATCATTTCAGAAAGAAACGGTGTTGACTAAATGTTGCATCAAAAACACTTAAAAATTGGCAACAGCTAAAGTTATCCAGGGTTTCACCATGGACATTCTACTGTTTTTCCTATGTTGTCTGTTCGCCAGTACCGCGGCTACTGCTTCCCTCATTCCAACTTCCTACGGAGAACTATGCAACAAAGAGGTCCCCTGCGATTCCCAAAAGTTTTTAACTTGTTCCCGTGCAGGTCGGTGCACATGTCTCTTCCCAAGTTCCATGGTGATAGACGTCCTCTCTGGAAAATGTGTAACTTTGGTGGGCGAAAAGTGTGAGCACAACACGATGAAAGGAAAACCTTCCCGAACGGAAGAGCATCCCTGCACGGTCAACGCAACTTGTCGCACCGGCTTGTGCAAATGTGATCTTGACTTTTACAAAGTAGCCAATGGTACTTGTCACCAGAAACGAAGCCACGGAGGGAATTGTACCGACAGTAAAATGTGTCGTGGTAGCAGTCATTTAACTTGTGGGAATGAGCAAAAGTGCGTCTGTGAGCAAAATCGGGTTATCAGTGAGAGCCAAGAGGATTGTTTCGTTAAAGCAGGGAAAATGTGTACCACAAGAGACACTTGTACGGAGCACTCGGTGTGTTTGGGAGGCATGTGCTCCTGTCTGGCGGGGTTCTTTTCCCGGGAAAATGGGACCTGCGAAAGAAAACGGAGTTTGGGCACAAATTGCTGGAATACAGGGAACTGTCAAGATACGGTTCTCATCAACTCAAAATTATACCCGAGCCTAATGTTGTGCCTCCAAAAGAAATGTCAATGTGACCCCACAAAGGCCTTGGAGTCGACATTGGAATCTGGAGGGAAATTCTGTGGCAGGCGGTTAGGATTGGTGTGTAGTCGCGCTCTGGATGAAAATTGTGTTCCTGGAGCGCACTGCCAAACTGCAGGTCGAACCTGTGGGTGTATCCGGGAATCCTTCTTTGAAACATCAAATGGAACCTGCGAACCCCAAAGGACGTACAGCCAACCTTGTACCAACAGCAGTCAATGTGACTACCATACGAAAAGGTTGATTTGCGAGGAAGAAACGAAAACTTGTCGTTGCGAGCCAGACCGAGCGGTTCATCCAGAAACTCAGAAATGTCATCCCAGTCCGGGAGCTCCCTGTACCGAATGGGATAGTTGTGTGCCTATTGCGAAATGTGTGTCGTCGTCTTTGGACCCAAATGACGAGCATTGTAAATGCAGTGGGGGTGCGCAGTCCTCCCGACACCGGAACGATTATTGCTACATCAAAGAAGGCATCACCTGTTATGGTGACCTGGTAAACGCACCTCTCACTACAAGAACGTGTCTGCCCGGTTTACTTTGTCGGAATCAAACGTGCACTTGTCCTTACAGAAGTCATCAAGTTTACAATGACACGATAGAAAAATGTGTGAGCTATATTGCTGGTCCCTGCAATGAAACTGGGGATTGTCAAGATAAAAACGCAGAATGTGTCCAGGGGAACATAACTGGAGGTTATCAGTGTCGCTGTAAAAAGGGTTACATTGGGGTGGGGCGACACTGTGAAATTGCCTTTGGAGGATCATGCAGCCAACGCCAAGGGGGCTCTTGGTGTGACACTGTGGCTCCATTAGAGTGTAGCTCTCGAGGAATTTGCGAGTGTTCCGACTTGCAGGTTTATGATAGCCTCTCGTTAACCTGCAGGGGGTTAGTGGGGGCAAAATGTAACGCTCTGCTGGATGATACTGAAGGTGAAAGCGGCTTTTGTGTGGAGGGGGCAATGTGTAAAAATATTCGGGGATTCGATAAACTCGCGGGAATCTGTATTTGTGAGGCAGGATGGACGTCTCATACTAATGGGACTTGTGAACGAGAAGAGACAGAGCAATCATCGAATATCTCTATAATTGATTGATTCGCCTTATAAATCAATTTTTACTGAACATATTATTGCCCAGTTAAAATATATTATTCTATACTACAGAAAGGAAAACCAATGTAATAGTGTAATTAAATTATAATTTATTCTTAAGTTCCTTTTCAAGGGTCTTGGTCTTCAAAAGTTAACGGGTTTAATTTTAAATGATGTCCGTTGTATTATGTTTCTACACTATACTGTTTCTAATAGCAATTGTAAAGATGATATCTGAACCTCTTACGGAAATAAGTTGTAAATTACTTTTTCAACATGTAAGCAGAACGAAATGTAATGTTTATTGTCATAATTAAATTAACCTCCCCGTAACCTTTCATTGTTTTTTTTAATTTGTATTAAAATGTTCGATAGTCCTACGCTTGTCTGTGATGTCTTTAACATGAAGAAACAAACAACGCTCACGTTAATCGATTTCCAATTAAAGTATACTTATGCTTGAGTAGCTTGAGTTGAATGCATCCATGCATATACGAGTACCTAATGTGACAAAACTGGTGAGTTTTAAAATATATTTTACGAACCCTTTTCGATTGATCATACGTATTTTTCACACTTAAAACAAGGTTATTGGGCCAACACAATTACCGTAATGCTGTAGAAAGTAGAGTAGAGGTACTCAGGACTGAAAAAGTAATACTCACGAAACTGGACTAATTGAAACCAACACGCTAACAAGACATTATTCATGCTTCACTTCACCTCAAATTTGAAAATAAATCAATAATTATAAGATAATTGCTATTATTGCAGATTTCAGCTCAACATTGTATCATCAGCTCATTTAAGATAAACCTTAGACCCCCAGTCTGACATGTTCTGTTGTAATTCGCATTCATTCATTTTACCAATTTCTTAAAAAATGCAATGCCTACTAATAATTTCAATTTACTTCTTTTCTACTGCCGCTGCTGCAACAATCGCCAACAACGGTCCTAATTATAATCCCTTATACAATACAACCACAAGGACATTTCTGAATATGTCTCAACTTACCCCAGAGCACTGTGTTTTTCACATATTTTTCAGCATTCTTCCCATCAAGGCCTCCTTCCTTAACATTACTGTCCTCAAGCAAAAAGAGCATTCGGATCTGGTTGACTCCCTCAACCCCCTCATCTTTCCTTTCCCAGTCCGTTTTCTCCTCTTCACCGAAAGATACCCTGGGAACGCTGGAGGGTTCAGAGACCGACTTCCCCGAAATCCCTCAAAATATATTACGCAGCACGATATTCTTCTACTTCCTTACCTCACTGGAAAGTTATCTAAACCGGATATCAGATCGGCTTTGTTTACATTTTGCAGCCTCGGTATGGTAACGACCTCCCTGATTCTGGTAGTCCACCACTGCAAAAAGTGTCCTGCACACAAAATTGCTGAAGGGTTGCCCCCGTTTTCCGTTCACTTGCCTGCCGTGAAACTGGTAGTGTCCCTTAACAAAGCAAACCGAGCCATGGCAGTTGTCCACTCAAATGATACCCAACCTGACGGAAAGTTTACTATTAAATTACACTCATATTCAACCTTGCAAAATGTCGTTGGTCCTGAAGACCTTCATAAAACCTTCTTCCAGCGCTGGCAGACCACTTCCCCGATCTTAGCTTTGAGCCACGATGAATTTAAATTTCTCGGGAAGTCTTCCCTCCAAAGTCGCTACTGTACAGAAGGGGGTATTTTACTATCCAAATATTGTACGTTCGACATCATGGCTACGTTGCACATTGCCTCCCATCACAACATGTCGCTCCTGATGATAAACAGAGACAAGATCCCTGCCAAAGGGCGATTCGCGCTGGTGACCCATGAACAGGCATCCATTGATAACTTATGTACCAGAAACAACTACCAAAATTACAGTATTCACCAGCTAACCGGGATTTACTTTAACACCTTCAAAACGACCACCATTTCTTACTGCGTCAACGATAGGATGGTGTCTACCTTGGAGTCAAAGTCGTCGCTGTTATCGCTTCTTCACTTTCAAACTTGGATAAAGGGATTTTCTGCTTCACTTTGGACCGCCGTTATAAGTGTTCTTATTATGAGTGCGGGAGTTCTTTGTGAAAGAGCGGAATTCAAGGTCGTCCTGGTGAAATTGTATCATGTAAGCTGTCTGCTATTACGCGAAGGCTCCCTTTCAAATCGATTCTATTTGATGGTGGCGGTAATTACGATGTACCTTAGTATAATGTACGAAAACGTGGTACTAAGCAACGTTACGGTGGTCTTGCCCCCAGCCAAGTATCGCACGTTGGGTCAGTTACTCGACCAAGGCTACAAAATCATTTGGAATGCTAATGCGACGAACAACATGAGTCCCACTAGCAAAGTGTATTTCCAAGTCTACTTTAAGATCAACAATCAGTCTCACCGATTGGAACAAAGTTTTCAACGTCTGCAGGAGAATGCTACGGGGCGTCTCTCATTTGTGGTAAAAATGCAAGCGAAGCACGGTGTCAAACTGGCCAGTTACCATGACGCGGGACTGAAGGCGGACACGTACATTTGGAAGTATAAAGGAGCTTTTGAAAAGTATTACGGTACAAACGGACCCGTGGTACATTGCCGCACTCTGGCGGAACCTCTCCCTCCCAGGTTGTCTCACTGGGAAATTTACACGGTAAACCGGTACTGGATATTTCAGACCCTGGGAAGGATTCAGGATTCTGGACTGCGACGGATATGGGAAGAGTGGTCCAAGTGGGCGTATAAATGGCAAGAGGGCATGTTGAAGGAGGGGCATCAAGGGGAAAAAAAATTTTTCCAAGGTAAACCGGATTTCATTAAGGTCGCCCATTTATTGGGCATTTTGGCACTATGTGGAGGGATACAAGTGGGCTTGGGCTTGGCCGTTATAGGAATCGAGTTATTGGTGGCGGCTTATCGGCGGCCTAAACAATTTACATTTCTGCCGTAGTTGCCGTCATGACAACCTGCTACAAACTTTCTTTACAAAATTTCCTTTTATTTACAAATTCTATTGTACATAAGACGAATAAATCAAGAACAAAAATTTGTGTTTATTATGTGCATTTCCTGTCTTTTCCTGGCGTCAGTCCCAATCCGCATGTACACAGTCCCACAACCTTTTCAAATCCCCGAAAAGGTCGACAGTACGCTCCATCCACGCAACTGGTTGTCATTTCCACCGCCATTTCCTTGACTGGTTTACACACGGCACCCACCAGACCTTGACACGATGCCGTTTTGTCGTTGTAAACTTTAAAAGAGGGACACTCGCAAATCCCCTGAGTGCTGCACTCCAACCCAGCAAAACGGTCACATCCCGGTATCACACCTTCCTCACATTTCTCACCATAGGCAACATCGCATTCCCTGTTAGCTTCAATGAAGCCCTTTTTACAGCGACATTGCGACACGCCTTCATATTCAGTGACGCATTCCGCGTTACTATCCTTGCAATCCTGGGAGGCATTACAGGGACCCCCCACGTAACTCTGGCATTGTTCCAATGACTGGTTGTACACTTGATGCTCTTTATACAAACATGTGCACCCTCCATTTCTACACGCCAGTCCGGGTAAACAAGAGGTAATTTCTGAGGATCGCACCGGGTTACTCGAGCAAGCCTCATTTTCCTTGACGTAACAGTAACCGTCAGAATTCCTTGAAGTTGTGAAATTCTCTTTACATTGACATATATGGCTAGTTTTCCCTGTCCACTTGGAAATTTGACGGCATTCGGCGTTGGGAACACAAGCTTTTACAGGGTTGTATCGTGACCCTGTACTGCAAAAGTTACGGGCGCTTACCAAGCACTGCGCGCTCTCCGGGCTTTTAACTTCTCCATGAGGACAAGTACACAAGTTGGTGACGTCATCACAAAATGTGGTTATCATACAATGACTATTATCCCTGCAGACTCCCCCGGGAGGTCGTCGTTTCTCACAGGTACTGTTATTATCATCCGACTCAAAGTGGGTATCAACATCACAGCGACAGGTGCCGTTAAAGCAGATACTCCCTGTTAAGCACTCTTCCGCCTTGCAGGATTGATGTAGTCGCCGCCCGCAAAACCGATCCTTATCATGAATATCTTCCTCTGCCAGGGCGTCATCACATTGACAAACTCCATCCTGGCAAACCATGAAGGAGTTCAGCTTCGTAAACTGGAGGCCCGCGCTAATATAGTAATATTTCCCATAGCATTCTCCATCATTACGGCAGCTCTCGTTTAATTTTTTGCGCCTTTCACAGGTACCATTCCCTGACGGAAAGTATTGTTCCAGACAAGTACATCTATGCGGTTGGTCATACTCCTCTGGAGCGCATTCCGCCTCTTCCATGCAGTACGCGTCGGTCAAGCATTCGCTTCCTATTTTTAGCCAACACGTCCCTCGGTACAAAATGTAATTGGAATCACATTCGCATATATTCTCGCTGCCGCACACCAAATGACTGGTGCTGTTGCACATTTCGTTGGTTGTGCAATTGGCCCCGAATTGGCCTTCCAAAACCCCTTCTGGAAGGCAGGTTCCATTAGTAGAAAGCTCCACACAGGATTCGGTCACGGAGGTCAGTGTCCCGATGGATGAGCCAAGTGCTCCAAATAGTAGCGGTAGGTAAAACAGCAAAGGTTCCATTTTCGTTGTAACTCTCAATTTGGTTATACCCTTAAATGTACATTTCCAGCAACTGCAGAATCAAGAGAGTACCCATAGCTCCCATTTCATACAAAATGTCTGAAAAAGTCAGTTTTAAATTTAGAACCACCGGAAACCCCAAACCACATTTTCTTTACGATGGTTCTTTGGTGGGGACGCTTGTGACCAACTGGTTACAATTTATAGCATAAACTGAAAAATTGCAGTAATTATCACGTTTGGCGATTATTGATTACACAGCAAGGAAGTGTTCACCATTATCAAGTTAGAGAATTCCCCCAAATAGATGACCACTGTCAGTGGAGCAAGTGGAATTGAACATTGTATATTTGCTGCTATTTTTGTCTATTGTACAATTGTAGCTAGCAGCTGCCAAAAAAATACAAGCCATTTTTATGAATGAGATCAGGGATGATAACTGCTTGGTCAAGTCAAAGCCATAAGATGACTTGATTTAACACTTTTAGGTGTTGGTATTACGAACAAGTATCAAGTATGCGATTCTTGATTACATTTTATATTTAACCACTGTGACAACGTACATTATAATGATACAATGACTGATAAGTAATGATGCACAATACTTTGTGGATATTCTGTGAGGAGCACACCAATATCACGTGCACTTGTACCCTGAACATTAGAGAAGTCAATGAATATTTCGACTAAAACAAAGATTTAGCACAAACGTGTACAAATCAAGAAATTAACAGAGAATTGAGTACAAAGTTGGTGTGCGCCGACCACGTACGTTGATATGCACGTCTCGCAAGGGAGAATTAACGAAATGTTTCAAGTTGAAGCTTAGCTGATGAAAATGTTGCTACTTATCGCTAATCAATACTACCTACATATTATTGTAACATCACACTTTTTATCGTACACATGAAGTAAATACATAAAAGAGCTGTCACTATTAAAACAATTGATTGAAACAATTATTATAAGGATTGGGACTCCTTTATTGATAAACATTAATGCGAAAAATAGGATGGTTATCTATGATGAGCGTATCGATGGAGTGTTAGCTGCGGGTGTGGTGGGGGACACTTTGCTGACCACTTATAAAAACGAAAGGTCCCTCTCTCAAATCAAGTCAGTTTCACTTTAGCATTCTTCCTCTTCTTTTTTTAATCCTTTTAACAAAACCATCAAAATGCGTTTCGCCGCTGTTGCCATGGTAAGAATTGAGGTTGTAGCTAGTTAAATGAGTTGTATGCTGTAGAATTTTTTTTAAACTAATTTTTTGTAGATCGCCATCGTTGGCGTTTCCTGCGTTGCCGCCCAAATCGGTCTTGGAGGACTCGGAGGAGTTGGTCTTGGAGGACATGGTCTCGGACTTGGTCTCGGAGCTGGTATCGGACTCGGAGGAGTCGGTCTTGGAGGACTTGGACTCGGAGGTGGCCGTCTTGGACTTGGACTTGGAGGAGCTGGTCTTGGAGGATATGGACTCGGAGCTGGACGTCTTGGACTTGGACTTGGAGGAGTTGGTCTTGGAGGACACGGAGGACACTGGGTAAGTTGTATCATAAACTACGTCCTATAATACAATTAATACAATTTGTATTGCTGTTTTATTCTCATTAATATCTCATCATTTTCAATTTCAAGGCCGTTCCCAACTACGCTTACTCCTACGGAGTTGCTGACAAGCACACCGGTACAAGCAGTTACATTTCTTTAATTTTAAATTCGCATTTCATAATTTTATAAATCTTTAAATAATCGTGTTGTTTATCAATTTCAGCTGACCAAAAGCAAGTTTCCGAAGTTAGACGTGGTGCCGTCACCCACAACCAATACAGCTCCCATCTTTCCCACCCTTATTAAGCGCTCCTGCTGCTGAGTCATTTACATCTCTACTTGTTTTCCCTTGTGTACTAATTTACATACATAAAACATGCCATGTTTTTGTTTTGAAAGGTTATAATTAGCATTAATAAATACTACGTTGTTCATAAAAACCTCTCTGGCGCAGTAGAAATGACTTCAGAACATATGGACTCAGATGTCACTCATACTCATATCAAACATGTCACCACAAAATTTCTGTACCATTTCATTTGTTACGCACAAACTCACAGGTACCTTAAACAAAGGCATAACATGTGGTGACGGGGAGCCGAATCGTAAACTGTAATGTTAATGTTAAATTTGTTTGTGAACTTTGTGAATTGTTACGACCAAGCAAAAAGCTGTTTACTTTCAGCAAGCACGCTGACACGCAAGTGTTTTCCAGAAATGAATTTTCTCAGAAACGCCCATTTGTAGAGAGAAAAATTATCAACAGATGAACAATGCATCTTGTAACCCAAAAAATACGTTTGGTTGTAAATAATTTGTCTGGTTTGTTTTCCCCGTATATTCGCCACTCCCTTTTTAAAATTCGTGAGTGAAATGACTAATGATGACATAATGGCAAATGAAAGAACGGCTGAATGTTTTCGTTTTAGTATAAAAAGAAATTTTTCATGCTGTTCTAGTGGCAGTCAATCCCAGATATCTTTACCTATTTTTCACTTCGTACCAGCAATATACAAGTTCTCATAACAATGATTTCTAAATTGCAAGTTTGTGTTCTTGTAGCCTGTATCCTCCTTACTAATTGCATCTTTGGAATTGGTAATCGTAAACTGGGATTAATTTTTAAATCCCGATATTTCTAACAAGGGATTATAATAACGGGTCTCCGTATAATTGTCTTTTTTTTTACAGAATATGCGGACGCACTTAGCTGCCAAGATCAACGAAATGGAAATCGAGCCGCGATATGTGTGTACGGATCGTGTCCTTCTGGCTGGCAAAGTGTTTTTTGGGATACCGGATGCCGCAGCGGACAGAGGTGTTGCATATAAAAACCTGACATCTTCAAGTTTTTAACTCGCGATTAAAAAGTTATAAAATTAAAATTGAACTAATATGCTCATGTTATATTGGGGGGTTTTCGAAAATAAAAATATACAAATTTTGTTAATGTATACAATTATTTGCCAATTATTTATTGAAATCAGCCAATTAGGCGAAATACATTTTAACCAAAACAGTATTCATTCTGAACAAGTAAACACAAAACCAAGAAATTTAATTATTTCGTTCAGATTGCAATGCGACGTTACGTTACTGGAACTCCTTTATGCATCGGCATTCTGTCTCCGGCCGTAGTCAGAGCACCTATCATTCCAGCAGGGAACATCTACACGTTTAGCACAAATACATTGGAACTTCGACGTTCGTGTCACTTCTAATAAATCAGAATCCGTACAAGGACGCATCCGACAACCAGGTGGACTACGATCATCTGGCTCACAGGTACAAGAATGATAATCTTCCAACGGTCTGGAGGTTTTTTGACAGGGTGGAGGGGTGGTCTTACACATTTCCACGTCGCAGTAACCTTCTGTGGTGGCGTCGCCACCGTTGTAGGAACCATAATTACTTCCTTGGTAACCGTAATGATAGGCGTAACCAAAAGTGTAATTAGTACACCCGCCGTCGTAGCACATCTCTGACTTTGGCCAGTCGTCAGTGCATATACAGGCAAACCAATCATGATTTTCGTCTCCATCTCTACATTCTCGCATTGAGCATCCCTGCTTCGAGTAGTGTACATTACATGTACAAGGTCGGTAGTCTCGGGTTTGATGGTTACAATCTGGACTTCGACGATTGCACGTTTGTCCACAGGAAGGGGGACTTTCCGTCAAGCCGTAAACTAGTCCTACTGTAAATCCAACGATCAGACAAACGAGCACGAAAGGAGTTTTCATTTTTCTAGAAAAATTAGCTTCCCTTTTTATAATTAAAATCAACTTCACTATTTCAGTTGCTTTCAGTAGTAGCACCGATAGACTGCGATGACACAATAAGCAGCTTTGATTATTTATATGTATGCCGCAGGGGTCTCAGCGCCAGCGTGGGGGAGTACACGTAGAACGGGAACTACAGAAGGAAAGGAAACCAATAATAGAAATTGAATTGGAGCAGAATTAAACGATCGAAATTCAATTTAAATATTTATATCTGAATTTTGAAAAGCTGTTTCAAACCAATTTACATTCACATAATTGTGTGAACCTGTACATTCCTGTTGTTGTTCACAGATTATAAGCTGAATTGATTCAATTTTGCAGTTTAGACTGTTTGCTTTAATTCAATGATACCGTGACACTGTAAAAAAATATTT
Source organism: Callyntrura sp. NNG-2020 (assembly GCA_027744055.1). NCBI lineage: Eukaryota > Metazoa > Arthropoda > Collembola > Entomobryomorpha > Paronellidae > Callyntrura > Callyntrura sp. NNG-2020. The sequence goes on from JAHZNE010008409.1 coordinate 11,386, forward strand.
GCAAGGGAAATCTATAATTTGCATTTATGGCATAGTACTGCATACTAAACATAAATTCTAAAAGTAGCGTGCATTTTTACGGCTTAGAAATTAGTTAGATTTTAGCACACACGTGGGCAGGACGAATTCCTGTCGCATAAAATGTACAATTACGTTTCGACGCGTTAAACGCGCTCATCGTACGTCCCAAAAATATTTATTAGCACATTATTTACATATGAATACACACTACCATCCCCAGTAGGGTACATTTTTAGCACTGTCTACAAAAAAGAGCTAATAAATCAGGTTAGTTTAGTCACTTATGTAACTCTCACAAAGTAATTAACTCGAATAATTAGAACATGCAAAAATAATGTGAGAAAAGTGCATTTATCTCCATTTCT